>JAIPMN010033402.1:0-21452 GCA_020650975.1 Apostichopus californicus
TTCTCCCACCATATCAAGTATATTTTCAGGTGATTTATACCAGAAGATATAGTTTTGGGGTGTTTTAAGGCTTAGGTGTCCGGAATTGTCCATGTCCATGCTACTCTACGTTAGGCCACTTCTATGTTATGTAATGACTGAAGCTAACTTATATATGATAAAAAATTCGCATTAGAAAAGCAAAGGGCGTAACAATATATGTTGAGAAAGAACTTACAAGCCCACACCAAGACTAAGGAGTAAGAGTTAGCAGGGATGTGCCCAGGATTTCGCCGTCCTGGGGGTGGGGTCTTAGGGGAGTGGGGTGTTTCGATTTTTGAAGGTGCTAAGATGCCAAATGCTGGCACTTGTGTAGCTTTTTAAGCACATACACAAGTACTACTTTTGCTAACCAATTTACATTTTTAAATTTTTTTTTTTAGTGAAATAATATATTACGTACCTGGTAAAAGTTATTTAATTGTTTTCAAAGAGATTTTACAAGGGACCGATTGAGAGTCGTAAGCAATGTTTCTCGCATGCGTAACTGATGCATTATTAGTCTGTATAATTTTGGCATAGGCTAGGCCCAATTTATGTTGAATATATTGTTAGGAATGTCGGGATTTTAGATGAAAATAGTGCTGGGCGGGATTCACGATTTTTAAGACAGTGCTGGGCGGGGCTGCCCAGTGCCGCCCAGTGTGGGCACATCCCTGAGTTAATAAGGGTAGAGTGACTGCAGTATTAGTCTATTACCATAATTATTCCATAACATGATGACATACCCTACTGTTAGATCTAACATATATGCTTACAAGTTAGTCATTCATCCTTCACCAAAACTCAGTTCTTCAGATGCGAAATAAGACTCATTAAAAAAAAAAAAAAAATACTTGGCTTAATTTCAGTTTTATGAACTCAATTGGTAATAAAACAAATTTGTCAAGGACATATATGGGTCAGTCAAAAGGCCCTCATTTGCTGCCATATTTAATTACTTGTTATGAAATATTGAGGCCATAACTTTTCCTCAAAATTAGCTAAATTAGGAGCCTGGTCACATGTTTACCACAATATCAGACATAAAATACTTTACATTTATGCAAAAGATGCCTCCAAAATTGAGGGCAGATTTAGGGTTCTTAAGATGCAATCTGTATTTGGTTACTAGGCATGGTCGTATCCTACACCATATCAATTTCAGGCGATTCTGAGGGGGTCGACGTGGAATCGACCCAAAAATCTGTTCATTTGGCATGGATTGACCCATGTGTTGCTGAATGTAATCATCAATTAAGCAATCATCAATTTCAAAGATGAAGCAAATTGTAACTTGGTGAAAATACCTTGATAACCAGAATAATTTAGAGAAAACATTACTGTGGCTCAGTGCTTTTTTGGTTGTTTTGTTTTGGGATTGGACTGTATGTTAATACTAGTAGAAGTTAACTAAACTTTGACCGAAAGTCGTCGTCGTCCTTAGTTGGAGGATATGTTAAAACCAATGTGATTATGTACACAAAGTTGAAGTTACAGTGTATTATCTTGTTCATTTTGCAATATTTACAGAGGACTTTCACGGGGCCACCAGCTGTTGGCTTACACCAGGCCATGTCTGGTGTCCTGCACAAGGTAAGTGCTGTACATGTCAAATATTGACCCTTGAGTAACCATCAAATATAAATATCAGTGCAATATGGTTGACCTGTTGAATGCATAAAGGTGGTGGCATTAACAAGTGATGAAAGCAAGTATCGGAGAGGTTGTGGGTTCGAGGTCTTGTCCGCTAATAAACGCCAAGTCAAGTAAAGTGGGTTTTTTAATCTAGGGGGCATCCAGTTTCCCCATCTGAGGTGGTGGAAATACTAATCAAAATTCGAGCCCTTGTATGCTTTAAAAAAGCCAAGTCAAGTAAAGTGGGTTTTTTAATCTAGGGGGCATCCAGTTTCCCCATCTGAGGTGGTGGAAATACTAATCAAAATTCGAGCCCTTGTATGCTTAAAAGCCAAGTCAAGTAAAGTGGGTTTTAAATCTTGGGGGCATCCAGTTTCCCCATCTGAGGTAGTGGAAATACTAATCAAAATTCGAGCCCTTGTATGCTTAAAAGCCAAGTCAAGTAAAGTGGGTTTTTTAATCTAGGGGGCATCCAGTTTCCCCATCTGAGGTGGTGGAAATACTAATCAAAATTTGAGCCCATGTATGCTTAAAAGCCAAGTCAAGTAAAGTGGGTTTTTTAATCTAGGGGGCATCCAGTTTCCCCATCTGAGGTGAGGTAGTGGAAATACTAATCAAAATTCGAGCCCTTGTATGCTTAAAAGCCAAGTCAAGTAAAGTGGGTTTTTTAATCTAGGGGGCATCCAGTCTCCCCATCTGAGGTGGTGGAAATACGAATCAAAATTCAAGCCCTTGTATGCTTTAACGCCAAGTCAAGTAATGTGGGTTTTTTAATCTAGGGGGCATCCAGTTTCCCCATCTGAGGTGGTGGAAACGAAATACGAATCAAAATTTGAGCCCTTGTATGCTTTAACGCTAAGTCAAGTAAAGTGGGTTTTTTTAATCTAGGGGACATCCAGTTTCCCCATCTGAGGTGGTGGAAATACTAATCAAAATGAGCCAATTTGGATAGATATTTAAACAACGCCCTGGTGTATTTTTGGATTGATTCACCCATGGTTATAAGGCCTTTACTGCTGCCTAATATGACAGTCAACAAAGTATGGGGTGCAACAGGAAAGTGGATGGCTATAATTCTTCCGTTGGTCAGCGAAGTTGTTTTGGAAGATGTTCGTAAATGTATGTAGGCTACAGTCTACACAGACTGGATACATCCATAGCTAAAGCTAGCTTTCATTTTGAGCATAGATTTGGAGTGGGATTGGGTGATGGGTTCTTGCCACGTCCTCATGAAAGGCTCCTGGGCTATGGGCCTATCTGTACTGCTTGCCTTACCAACTGAGTTCCTTAACAAGGCCAATTGCTGTTGTGCCTGAGAGTGAAGTATTTTCCACATGTCTGTGATTAGTAATTTATACTGGCTGTTTAATTTCCTATCTGGTAGTTCACAATTACAATCTTTCTCTGTTGTAGGATCACCATGGCGACCACTGCCAAAGAGGAACAAGATCAGTTTTGGGAGAAAAACAGGAAACTTAACAGGCCCATGTCACCTCATTTGACGATTTATAAGTAAGAAATATAGATCTGTAATTTTATCCTTTTGTTTGAAAGTCAATGCTTTGTGATAACTATTTCTCATGCAAGAACTCATGCATTATGGAGACTGCAAGGGACTTATTTCTTCTTCACCTAACGATATTTTCCAAATTTTTGGAGACCCGTTAATAACTGACACTTCAGTACTTAAGCAAACAGTTCTCTTCAGACTTAGAAGGAAGTCAAAGAATGGTTGTGTATATAGTCCAACACTCTCTCTCTCTCTCTCACTCACTGTGGTTTTGTTCCATAGATATGTCCACCAGATCCTTCACATATAATTTAATCAAAAATATTCAAATTTCCCCACGTTTGGTCTTCCATAGAGATAGATCTTGTAACCTTGGACTTATATATTCTGGTGGGCAGAAAATGTGACATTTTCAGGGTAAGGAGAAAAGAAATAATCTTTAATGTTAGTTGTAAACCCCATCTCAATATCTTGCCCCTGACTCAAATAAAGGTTTGCTGAATGGGCGACATGTTATGAGGATGTGATTTTTAAGCAATTCACTCCGGCTACTGAACTATCATCTCTTTAAATTGCGTAAATTGTCAGTAATTGCCCAGACCATCTTTGGGTTAATTATGTTCATATATTTTTTTTTTCTTTTGATAATAACCCCCCCCCCCCCAACAGAAAAAAAGACTATTTAGTGATCACGTATTGCATGCTGACGACGATTATCGTTTATCAAGTTCATTAGAGGAGGAAGAGAGTGGTGTTCAGTTAATTCTACAAATTGATACTGGATTCAATTACATTAGCATTCAAAGTTTGCATAACAATGTCAACAGCATTTTTGATATTTGAATATTTCTGATATTTACGTTATTGCTGAGAATGTTGACATTGTGTAGCAGGCTTTGTCTCTTTCACTGATTTACAAACGATTAAAAAAAACCCCGTTTTCTTTTCTTCTTTGACTTCTTTAAACAGACCCCAGATTACCACCATGCTCTCAATCACCCATCGAGCTACTGGAATTGCCTTAACAGGTGGTAAGTTTGATATAAAAATTGATTCAAGAACTGTCTAAACTTGCAAGCATCCACCAACTGGTATAAGAGGCCCCCATTTTGCAGTGGGTGGGGGCCCTGAGGATGGGTTGGGGGCCCTGAGGATGGGTGGGGGGCCCTGAGGATGGGTGGGGGATCTGAGGATGGGTGGGGGGCCCTGAGGATGGGTGGGGGCCCTGAGGAAGGGTGGGGGGCCCTGAGGATGGGTCGGAGGCCCTGAATATGGGTGGGGGCCCTGAAATTTGAAGTCTGCCCATTGACCTCCAGGGTTGGACACAAAATTGTCCAAAGTTTAACATTCTGTGACAGAAACATCTGATTTGGGAGGGGTGGGGTGCATGAGCCTGAAAACCTTTCACATTGTCACCTCCCCCCACCCCCCACCTGTAGTCACAGAGTACTCACATATTTTCTGCAAATCTTTTCATTGCTGTATAATAAAACATTTATTTTCTATTTATATTTTGATAGTCTTATTGTTACTAATTTTCGGCTGTAATAGTTTGGTATTTTATTTTTTAATTTATGCTGTCATATTCTATTGCTTTCGTCTTTAATTTCTGTATTTTATTGCTTTAATAATTATTGTAAGGATATTTGTTTACATTTGTTTATTTTTGTAATTTTTATGTTGCAATATATTTAGACTGTAATATTTTTAAGCTGTAATAATTTTAAGTTGTAATATTTTATGCGATTTTGTGAAGTGCTTTGAGATCATTCTTTGATGTAGAGCGCTATATAAGAATAAATTATTTATTATTATGAAATTCATGTCTTTCAGTGCTATATGCATTCGGTCTCACGATGAGTGTTCTACCCGGAGACTTTGCGACCTATCTCGCCTTGGTGCAGTCGTGGTCCATGGGCCCAGCTCTGATAGGCCTAACAAAGTTTGGGATCGCATGGCCGATGGCCTTCCATACGTTGAACGGTGTCAGACATTTGGTAAGACGCAGCTGGGCTTTCGTCTCTTCTCTGTCACAGAAAGCCCAGATTCGTTGGCACATTTGTTAAAATTAAACTGTAAATGCTTCTTTCCACAAGAAGCCTCCTGTCACCTTGTTTCTAAGTTTGTTTCCCCTTTTCTTTCTGCCATTATTGATCCCCCCATCTTGTTATTTTGAAAAGGATTTCTATCCAATTTCGAAAAAGTGGTCAAGCTATCAGTGTTAAAAAGAAAATGAGAAGACTGACCTGATGGTCTGTGAGACCCCCCTCCCCCATCCCCTCTCCCATCCCCTCCCCCTAGGGGTGCTCTTGGACCACTGACTGATAATCCATTCTGGCCTTGCTTATATTCCTTGTTGTTTGGCAATTGAATTGACCCTATTTTGTACCTTTTTGCCATAAAGAGCTCTCAAAAAGAGTTCTAAAACAGTATTTATTGCAAGTGGTATTTATTCACAGGTATGTATCAAACTTCTTGGTATTAGAGTCTTTGCCTCTCGAGGGCCTGAGTGTCGGAACTCGCTACTCCTATCTGTAAGGTGGAGGACATTGATAGTTCACCTAAAATTTCATGTTCTATTGTTTTAATTGTCAAATATTATCATACAGGAAATATGTACTTGTGGCTTGTCCGTCTTTTTTATCAACAGCCGACTCGAACGTGTCAATGTTGTCTCGTCAATAAACAGAGAAAGTGGGCTTTACTAACATCACATACTCAGACTTTCCAACATTGAGGAAAATTTATGAGTGTGATCAGCGGCAGTGGGGGAGGGGTCTAAGGGGAGGAGGTGTCCCCCTCCCCTTTGGAAGATTTTCGTATTTTTGACTGCCTAGATGCAAAATGGTTCATTCTTTTTCAGTTTCTCTGAGTAATTTTATATTGAGAATTTCATCATCATATATATATTATTGAACTCAACAAGCATGACAATTCTCAACAAAGACTTTTCTTGAATCGATGAAAGTAATCACTTGCTAACATAATTGAACATTTATATCGGAAATTGAAGCGCACTTCTCAATCTCTAGTACCCACACCTCTCCCACCCGGCGTTTTCCACCACCACTATGGCAAACCATGGAGCTATGAACAGCTCCATGGGCAAACGCACTACTCTTGTAAGTGTAAGTACTCAAGACACACACGGTTTTTCGGAGATTGTTTGTGGATTGCGTGTGATAAAGTGCACATAGCGTGTGAGCGTGTGAAGGGCTGGAAATGCGTGTGTCACACGCCAAATGCGTGTGAGTTGGAATGTCTGCATACTAACTATCTTTCAATCATTCTTAAAATTTTTTTTTTTTGCTTTTTCTTTTTTGCCCATCATCATTTCTCATCTGCAGTGTTGGGACATGGGCTATGGATTTGAGCTGAAGAATCTTTACACGACTGGTTGGTTTGTGTTGGGCGTTTCGTTAGCGGTTGGTATCGGTATCGCCGCGGTGTAGGACGACACTGGGATAGTCTCTACCATATCCGCGACCTGTGTGAAATTCAGAAAATCCGACCACCCTTCCTGCATGGTGCATAATAGTATGTTTGATATTGTTTCGTGATGATTGGGAACGGCAGCAAGATCTGACAAATTAACCACCACTTTTGATGATGCGAGCTTCTTCGGAGAACAATACCATTTTGCAGTTGTTCATCATAAAGGATGATATAAGCAAAATGTAGTGTTGTTAATGCCCCGACATTATAAACAATAAAAGTTATTTGAAAAAAAAATTCTATTAGAGACACTAAAAGTATGTCTGTCTAGTGTCTACGAATTATTGTTTAGTACTTCTCTGAGTATTTGATATAAATATGGCTTGTGTGATAGATCCATACTTCACCAATGTGATATCCTAATGATAATCCTCATTGTTATAAATAAAATGATTAAAATGGAAATCGACTTTTGATTCGATTGTAATAAATTTCACATTGATTTGAAAGTTAAACAACAACACACACTATTATCAAAAGTTTGAAACAACTCGACTGTACGTCCGGGTTGGAAATTTTACTGTCGGATTTCATCGGAAACCGATCAAGTATTTTTCTTCCCTGCTACCCAGTTCATGACCCTTCTGCTACACCTAGATAAGGTATTCTGGCCAGAGAGCCATCCCGAATGAAAGGCCAGTTTGTTTCCTCTGAAGACCTCATCAAAACAGAGGCGGCTTGATATACCCCTGCTTCACCCGACTTTGGAAAGTACTATATATACTAGAGTATCAAAATGGACGTTGCTTAAAGTCATCTCTTTAGCCGTCACTATTCGAGCTATTATTTGTTTATGCTATGAAGACTTGGCCAAAATTTGAAGAGACAGGACGATATTGGGTTTGGCAATAATATTATTTTGTACATTTGCTTGCCAATATGCTCAATAAAAGACAAGACAAATTTTGAATAAAGTTTCATCTTTTGTTTTTTCTTTGTGTGTGTGTATTTATTTCATTTCATAAAATTGTCTTTCACAGCAAAAGAACACATGTAATAAATATAAAATATACATATATATATATATAGACCAATGTAGTATAAAATGAATACAAATGGCAAATTTGAGTGTTTTATACTAATTAACAATAAGAAATGTGACCCCTGAAATCTTTACTTGAACACGCTCTCGAGAGTAATATGCTATCATTGATTAATTCACACCATTAAGAATCCATCTTGAATTATTTGAGTATATGGAGAGAACATAAACAGGAAAGGTAGTGTGTAAATAATAAAGAGTACCGCCTGATTGTGCACTCCAGTGGCTGATGTTGATGGATAAACAAATATGGTTGGAAATCTTTAGGTCAATGCAGAGACTGCTACTGTAGCAGTTGGGACACAAAGCAAGTATCCCTTAAACTTGGTGAAAATCACATAAATTTACTCTATCCCATATCCGACTCCAGATTTGGAGTCGGAGCATTGGTAACAATAATCTTGGCTAGCCTCATAGGTTCTAACACTTCCAAAAAGACAATTTATTCACTTCTCCGAATGACTCTACGATTCTCTGGGATAAACGATGAAAATGAAAACTGCTGTTCGTTCTTAATAACAGAGAAATTTGAGATGTTGAAAATTTCAGAATACTTATTAATTCATAACCTTTAAATCATTTATATGCCACAAACCAAGAGTGAATGTTCCCTATTGAATAAACATCAAAATAAACTTCAAGTTTGTGGTTGACAAGTTTGAGCTTTCACTAACATAACAGAGCAATATAAATATGGTCCAAGAAAACACAAGGTGTGTGTGTAATTGTCTTTGGCATTCAGTATTTCTATTGACATGAAAAGAAGAAATTGAAAGGTACAAAGTAGGTCTGCAAATATTTACAAATCAAGGTGGAGCAGGATTTTCAAGGAAATTCAACAAATGTATCCAATGTGACAAAACAAAGCTGTCAATAAAAGTGATTTACCATGGCAACTAGCACCCTCCATGCAGTCTATAATCTATATTATTCAAAAGTGCTAAAAGTAATACAAAGGCTCCAGGGTTGCAACTGCAAATTTACGAGGAAACCAAAACTGCTAAAGAATTACTAAAGTGTGATGCGCAGTCTTTAAATTCAACAGTTCAATCATGTGTTAAAGCATCTAGCAAATTCATTACTGTCAAGTGAGACATAACCCTGCAGTAAGCATTCTCAATACCAAATGGCACTTGCAAAGTATGAATACTGCATGGTCACATTTCAATTAAGGACCACATTCATCTATAGTGTCTAGTTTAACGGAATGTTTCAAAATTCATACTTAAAATCTGATGGCACTTGCAAAGTATGAATATCGCATGGTCACATTTCAAAAAAGGACCATTTCTTTTATACTGTCTAGTTTAACGGGATGTTTCAAAATTCATACTCAAAAATCTGATGGCACTTGCAAAGTATGAATACCGCATGGTCACATTTCAAATAAAGACCACATTCATCTATAGTGTTAGTAGTTTAACAGAATGTTTCAATATTCATACTTCAAATCTGATGGCACTTGCAAAGTATGAATACTGCATGGTCACATTTCAAATAAGGACCACCCTCATTTATATATACAGTACAATGTACAGAACATTTCAAAAGTCAAAATTTAATACTCAAAATCTGATGGCACTTACAAAAGTATGAATACTGCATGGTTTCTTTTCAAATAATGACCACATTCGTTTATACAGTCCAATGTGACAGAAAATTTAATACTTTGAATCACAATCTGATAACAGAATATTGAGTAGCTGGGAGACTGATTGTCCGAGGGGGAGAGGAGTTTTATAACCTCGTTTAATCCAAAGAGGTGTTTGTCTTAGATTCAACAAAATTGAGAATAAAGAAGACAAATGAAGAGAAATTAAATCACCATCCAAAGACAGAATATGAAGCAGCTTAGAGTATGACTGTCCGAGGAGGAGAGGTTTTCTTATAACGTTGTTGTTATCCAACGAGGTGTTTGTCTTAGATTCAACAAAATTGAGAAGACAAATGAAGAGAAATTGAATCACCATCCAATGACAGAATATCGAGTAGCTTAGAGTATGACTGTCCGAGGAGGAGAGGACTTTTATAACATTGTTTTATTCCAAAGAGGCGTTTGTCTTAGATTCAACAAAATTGAGAATAAAGAAGACAAATGAAGAGAAATTGAATCACCATCCAATGACAGAATATCGAGTAGCTTAGAGTTTGACTGTCCGAGGAGGAGAGGACTTTTATAACATTGTTTTATTCCAAAGAGGCGTTTGTCTTAGATTCAACAAAATTGAGAATAAAGAAGACAAATGAAGAGAAATTGAATCACCATCCAAAGACAGAATATCGAGTAGCTTAGAGTTTGACTGTCCGAGGAGGAGAGGACTTTTATAACATTGTTTTATTCCAAAGAGGCGTTTGTCTTAGATTCAACAAAATTGAGAATAAAGAAGACAAATGAAGAGAAATTGAATCACCATCCTATCACAGAATAACGAGTAGCTTAGAGTATTATAACAGAGAGCATTTTACCGTTATCTCACCTTCCCCTTACTCTAGGAACATATTTACAATATCTTAGCTAGTAGCACAGACAGGAAGTTCTTACAACACACCTCCCAGAAACCTCCAACTTATCAGTTCCAGGATATCACCCACACTGTGGCCTCCAGTGTAACTTTCTACAACAGAAACCCTACACCACCTGTTTGTGCACCTAATATTACGTTATCTTCAGCAGGATGTGTGGTCATTTTCTCAGTAGCTTAACTTGACCACTGTTTATGTAGTAAAGTAAACATGTGGACAGAGTAACATCCTGTCCTATCCTCTTGTAACCCATGGTAAAAGAGTATATAAGATGCAATTTTCACCAATTGTATTCAGTAGCAGATATCCAGCCAAGTCAGTGAAGAAATAATAAACTCTGTTAAATTCAACTACTAGTTGTGCCTTTATTTCTTGTTCACATACCGCTGTGACAGTATGACTGTCCGAGGGAGAGATGACTTTTATAACATTGTTTTAATCCAAAGAGGTGTTTGTCTTAGATTCAAAATTGAGAAGAAAGAAGACAAATGAAGAGAAATTGAATCACCGTCCAAAGACAGAATATGAAGCAGCTTAGAGTATGACTGTCCGAGGAGGAGAGGACCTTTAAAACATTGTTTTAATCCAAAGAGGTGTTTGTCTTAGATTCAACAAAATTGAGAAAAAAGAAGACAAATGGTGAGCATCGGCACCACCACACAACAAATTACAGACTTGTATGTACTGTTAAGATATATGACTAATCCAACATAGGATTCAGTGATAAATCAACTCAACACATTAAACAGTTTAAGTAGCTTGGTGTATGACTGTCAGAGAGGGAGAGATTTTCATTGCTTTGCAAAAAAGACAATCACCTTAACAGGATTAAGAGGATAAGAATGATCCTTAAATATAACAGCTTCATCTCTGTGTGTGAGATCTAGCGACTAATACAGCATACAGAGTTTGGAGAAATTCAATCACCTTAAAACAATGACACATGCTACAGTATTAGTAGCTTGGTGTATGACTGTCAGAGAGGGAGAGATTTTCATTGCTTTGCAAAGAAGACAATCAACTTAAAAGGATAAGAATGCTTCTTAAATACAACAGCTTCATCTCTGCGTGTAAGACCTAGCGACTAATACAGCATACAGAATATGGAGAAATTGAATCACCTTAAAACAATGACACATTCTACAGTATTAGTAGCTTGGTGTATGACTGTCAGAGAGGGAGAGATTTTCATTGCTTTGAAAAGAAGACAATCACCTTAAAAGAGCAGACGATTGTTCCTTTAAATACAACAGCTTTCATCTCTTTGTGTGGGACTCACACTAACACAGATTGCAGAGTACTGTAAGAAGAAATTGCATCACCCACACAGTGACACACTTGAAAGGATGAAATTATCTTGAAGATAAGGTAGACAGGGGCCGAAGTCCAAAATCGTTTAAGTTTGTTGCAACGTCACAGAGGGAGGACTACCATTAATTAAATGTCACTGTGATTTGAAAATAAATATTAAATCACCATTATTAAATGTTCCTAGTTGTCTACTGTGCACATTTTGTTCAGTTGTAGTTAATAACAGTAAATTGAGCAAGTTTATAAGGTGCAAATACAGCTTAATGATGTAACGAGTAACAAATCACGATAGCGTATACAGGTTTGCACAATACTTTTTTGACATCTGGCAACATCTGTTCATAGCGTTAACAAGTGAAGAGGTGGCGCCCCCACAAAAAAAGGAAAGAAATTAGAATGTGTTATCCATGTTTGAAAATACGTACAGCCCTTTTCCCATGTTGAGAAGTGTTTTTAGAATTTTAAGGGCAAAAACCTAAGTCTACTCTAGGTCCTAGGCTATGGCTAGTAATTAATATTCAATAATAGGATCTCTTATAGACTGCTGTACGTTGCACAGTCCAACTGTAGGGTCTAGGATCACAGTGTTAGTGACCGTAAACAGCAAAATACACACTGTTACTGTTAGAGTAGGTTACATAGTAAAAGCTGATTTTCGTGATTTGGACTGCGATTAAGATATATGGCCTATCCTTTTCGCACACATGTATACATTTACGATGTCACCATGTGTAACTAGCATCACCTATTCTCCATCTAATTGATTCCTACATGAAAATATTGCATTAAGAAATCAACAATGATACAGGTACATCTACTAGAATCGTGTGGAAAGTATCTTTCAAAAAATACAACATGGGTTTGTAAGTTAACAGAAATACAGGTGGTGCTTGTTTTATTGAATGATATTTGAGTCTTTCGAATCTTGAACTTAACCTATATCGTAGGTAAAATGAACATCAATGTGAAGGTTTGACGACAGGGCTAGAACCGGTAAGCAATGAAATTTATCAATTGCTTTCACGAACCATTGTCTGAAAGTTGGGTGTTGTGAATTTTCAAAATGAATAATTAAAACATTCAATGTCTGCTTTGTCTTTCCCACCGACACACCAGTGTTCCCTAAAACAAGTCTAAGCTCAACGACACATTCAAAGTGATATATTGTTTGCACAAGGAGCTCACATGGCAGCTGGTTCAGCCTAACTTGTAGATAAAGGTCATTTTACCAACACGTCATCGGGTTGATGAGATAATGACAGAACCTCGTTAGCTAACATCTAGGGCACATGTTCAAGCCAGAGTTGTGAATAAATATTTGCACTCAGTACTTAAAGTTGATTTAGTTCAGCTATTAAATGATTAACTTTTCAAAGTTGTTCAGTGTAGGTTGAATGAAATTGTCTGCTATTGTGGGACTTGCAGATTCCAACAAAGGTGGTAAAAAGGTTTAAGTACACAAAAGTACTATAACTGCCTTGCTACTGAAATGTCTTTCAATGGAAATGTTGGTAAAGGTTTGTTTTAAAGTAAATACATGTGGGATAATTATTTGCAAATTGATAAAAGAAAAATGGTTCATTACACACACATAAAAACTATAAAAAAAAAAAAAATTTTAAATCAAAACACATGGCAGGCAGCATACTTCGCTGGAACAAAGTCTCCACTGAAATATCATAAATATTGCACATATTGTACAAATTACTTGCCAGCATCTAACCAGGAAAAAATGTCCAGTATGCAAAAATATTTCATTTTTCATACAGTGCCCATTGATTCAGCAAGTGAAAGATTTTTTCTCACAAGAAGACTTCTACACAAAATTACGACATAGATTTTGTTGGAAAGAAACGGTGTAAAGGGAACTTAGAGGACATTTATGATGGTTCAGTTTATAGCAAACATTTCGGATTAAACGGAATCCTAAACAATAGCAATAATTTCTCACTTACAATGTATACTGATGGGGTGCCATTGTTTAAATCATCAAAATTTAGTATTTGGCCCATCTATTTTGTGATAAATGAACTACCATACAAAGTCCGTATGCCAAAGGAAAACATGTTGTTTGGAGGAATTTGGTATGGAGAGGCAAAACCATTTCTTGATATATTTCTCAAACCAGTGTATGAGGAATTGAAGTCATTAGATAATGGTATAACTGTTAAATATGACACCTAGGTCAGACCATACACTACCCAGTGGCCACATTCTGCCTCCAGTATGCATACTATGTCAGGAGGTCAATCATGATCTCATATTCCTGTATTTATCTGCAGATGGTATTTGTATTTACTGTTTTTTCTATTTATTGTTTTATGTCATTGTATTTTCTAGATTGTTTGTAAAGCGCACAGATGCATCGCGCGTAGTGCGCTATATAAGATTTTATTTACATTACATGAAACTAACTCTCTAACGAAGAAACGCGGTCAAAGAAAGGCGAGTAGAATGCCAGGCGGCTACATTCATTTTGATTTAACAAGATGTTAGGAAATTTAGCTGGCAACAATCATGTAAAACAATTGGAGACTTGGCAGAATTTCATGTGTCAATGGCATACTTAGCCTGCATTGGAAGTCGCTTTGGTGATGCTGCTAAGAGATATACTTATTGAGTCAAATATCGTTGCCCAGGGCTCTATCAACGGAGATTTGAATGGTCATCACTACAATCTAGGTCAGTGCAAGCGGACTCATAAGTTAGCAGCAGATGCTTTATCCAGGTTGCACTCGCTTGCTTTCCTGGACACGCTAAATGGCCAACAAAGAGAAAAAAAATCAGGATGGTAATGGCTGACTTACATTTATGAAAGCTAGCTATCTAATATAATATCTTAGGTTTTGTGAGAAAGGATGAACTGAAGCTGCTGCACAGCAATGTCAACGGTTCGTTAGCAGTCACGCACGGAGCTGTTTACCCAACATCTTTTCTTTTCTACTTTCTGGAGTTCATATCTGGGGATGGTTGCTGTTCTCCTCTCCCGTGCTACCAGGGGAGGGTATTACTGGGAGCTACATGTGTCAAATTGTACGCTCAATGCTACCGTGGTTCTTTGCATGTGACAGAGTTCATTACTCACGGCACCCTTCCTGTCTACTGGCTGGAAATGGGAAAAAAACAAATCTCCCTGAAAGTCATCCTGATGTAAATGAAAATTTTTTCGTGCTGGCAAATTTGTTTGTTCAAAGGCAGGATCAGTTTGGATCTAGCCAGATTGCTTGTGATCAGACTATTAAACAGACATGCAACAGGGATACAAAAACAAAGGGTGGTTTGACTGGCTTTACCCTGAACAGAGGTGCAGTCCATCGCTGGATTTTATCCAGCCATGAGAGGGCTGCCATCACTGAAGAGCGTCAGACAACGACAGGGAAGTTTTCACACTCGAGGAAGAAGGCTGTTGATAGGACAAAGAATCTGCAAGGATGCAGAGCACACCAACTCTGTGATGGCTACAGTTGAAAGTATGATCAACCCATTTGAAACTGATCAGCATGAACTTGTTAATATTTCCTCAGGTGTTGTTGTTGCCACTGCTGGTGATTGTGAAGATGAACTTTCAGCTCAAGAAGTTGTGAAATTGCTGTGCAAAGAGAGATTGCAAAAGCTTATAAACAAAGAAGTGTTTTCTACACTAGGTAGATATGATCTTAAATCTTTCACTTCGTCGTCAAGTACTCCCCAATGGCAGAACACAGTGGCATAGTGAAGGTGGAAATAACTTCAACTGGGGGGTACTTGCAGAACTTAAAATGGCAGATAAAAGGCCTTCCCTGTTCATGTGTATGTGAAGAGAAAGCAGGTATTAACCAATCCTGATCAACTTGAAGCTGCTTGTAAACGTGTAACATCATCTGACTTTCCTGAAAATGCTACCCAGGCCTTTCAAGATTTGAAATACAGTCTGGTCCCATAAGCAGGCTACACTGTTTACAGCATATGCACGGATTGATGCCGAAGAAAACCAAAGCATGGTCGTTGTCTCAGACGAGCTTCAACATGACAAGCTGAGTGTGAATGCCTTCATGTACTATATATATATGTTTACAACTTTGAAAGACAAGTTTCCAAATATCAGCCATATTGATGTATTTTCAGATGGTGCCAGCTCCCAATTAAAGCAGCAGTTCCTTTTCTCCAATCGTAAACGATTAAAGAAGGAGTTTGGGATTTTATTTTTGGGGGGCCGCATCTCAAGGGAAGAGGGGGGCAGTGGATGGTTTGGGAGGTACTTCTCAAGGGAAGAAGAGGGCAGTGGATGGTTTGGGAGGTACTGTGAACAGATCTATTTGGCGCTTTGTGCAAAGTGGAAAGGGAGAAGCTGCCAGCCCAAGTGAATTTCATGAACTGGCTAAACTTTCCAAATCCTAGCATCCATGAAACTTTTATTCAGGCCAGTCTAATTCAGGAAGAGAAGGGTATGTTTTGGAGGGTGACTGGAAGGACACCATTGCTGTTCCTTACACACACAAAGTGCACTCTGTCGAGCCCAATTAAAAAAAAAAAATTGCTCCACTTGCCACACAAAAGTCAGTTCCTCGACCTTCCTCACAACAACCAGTTGCTCCACTTGCCGCACAAAAGTCAGTTCCTCGACCTTCCTCAACAACCAGCTCCTTTACCTTACTCACAAGAACCTGCTACTCCACTTGCTGCAAAAAAGTCAGTTCCTCAACCTTCCTCACAACAACCAGCTCCTCTACCTTACTCACAAGAACCAGCTACTCCACTTGCCGCACAAAAGTCAGTTCCTCGACCTTCCTCACAACAACCAGCTCCTCGACCTTACTCACAACAACCAGCTACTCCACTTGCCGCACAAAAGTCAGTTCCTCGACCTTCCTCACAACAACCAGCTCCTCTACCTTACTTACAAGAACCAGCTACTCCACTTGCCGCACAAAAGTCAGTTCCTCGACCTTACTCACAACAACCAGCTCCTCTACCTTACTTACAAGAACCAGCTACTCCACTTGCCGCACAAAAGTCAGTTCCTCGACCTTACTCACAAGAACCAGCTACTCCACTTGCCGCACAAAAGTCAGTTCCTCGACCTTACTCACAACAACCAGCTCCTTTACCTTATTCACAAGAACCAGCTACTCCACTTGCCGCACAAAAGTCAGTTCCTCGACCTTCCTCACAACAACCAGCTCCTCTACCTTACTTACAAGAACCAGCTACTCCACTTGCCGCACAAAAGTCAGTTCCTCGACCTTACTCACAACAACCAGCTCCTCTACTTTACTCACAAGAGCCAGCTACTCCACTTGCCTCACAACAATCAGTTCCTCGACCTTCCTCACAGCAACCAGCTCCTCTACCTTACTCACAAGAACTAGCTACTCCACTTGCCGCACAAAAGTCAGTTCCTCGACCTTCCTCACAAGAACCAGTTGCTCCACTTGCCTCACAGCATTCAGTACCTCAACCTTCCTCACAAGAACCAGCTGCTCCATATGCTCCACAACCATCTTTTTATCCACTTCAACAACCTCTGCAGCAGCCACAAATCGAGCAATACAGACCACTTGCAGAAGAAGTTTCACTGGCAATGAATTTAGCCAGTATTGAACAATATTATGACTCTGGCTGGGGTGATACAGGAATGCACAATGATGGCCTTGCACAAAGAGAATGTTATGCTGAACCAGAGACTTCACCAACAGGAGTCTAAACATATTAAGTTCTTGGAAAGCAAGGTTAATACACTTGAGACTGTTCTAAGAGTCAACCCCTGTTAAGTGTTGCGGTAAGTTGACCAATTTACTACTACAGCAAAATTATCAGTGTCAGCACTCCTTTCGATTAGTATTGTTACATGTCATGTATTACGCGTAGAACGTTCTTGCCGTATCAACCTAGTGTTATTGGTGCTTCAGTTTCCTTGGCTTGACATCATTCTCAATGTTCTTGTTCTGTGGATGAGCCTAATTATAGTGACCATTAATACTGCAAAATTTTGTAAGCTGGACAAAAGTAGGGGGCCAAGTTTGGCGGGAACCCGACAGTTATATATGCTCAAATGAACCTGCGTCCACAACATTTAGAAGTATCGACGACCTCCGCGTGCATTTTCTTTGCTGGATTTACACCGGCACGTCCAATGACTCTGACAAATTAAGTCCATATACATCAACAGAACAGTGCAGAGAATCACCTTTCAAAAATTGTTTGCGCTGCTTCAACTAGATGACGACACCACTAAACTTAAAAGATGAAGTTTCTTGGCAGCCTCCCAAGCGATTCTCTGATGTCATCCAAATCACAATTCAACTATGCCCAAGTACAGTACCTTGTGCATAAGACACAATGACTTTTTGATCGCCAGGAATGTAGGCCTCAAAAACAAAATTTTCATTGCTTTGAAAACAAGACAATCACCTTGACAGGATTAAGAGGATAAGATTGTCCCATGAATATAACAGCCTCACAAACATTTATCTTAATACAGTTGCTGCCACACAAGAACTGACATTTAGTTTTCCAGACTTTCAGAAACTGAGGGATTTTCATTACAAGACAATCAACTTGACAGGATTAGGGGAATAAGATTGTCCCTTGAATGCAACAGCTTCATCTCTGTGTGCAAGATCTAGAGAATAATAAAGCATACAGAATATGTAGAAATTCAATCAAAAACAAAATGCAGATTCTACAGTATTAGTAGCTTGGTGTATGACTGTCAGAGAGGGAGAGATTTTCATTGCTTTGCAAAGAAGACAATCACCTTAACAGGATTAAGAGAAAAAGACTGTCCCAAATCAATGACATATTCTACAGTATTAGTAGCTTGGTGTATGACTGTCAGAGAGGGAGAGATTTCCATTGCTTTGAAAAGAAGACAATCACCTTAACAGGATTAAGAGAAAAAGACTGTCCCAAATCAATGACTCATTCTACAGTAATAGTACAGTAGCTTGGTGTATGACTGTCAGAGAGGGAGAGAATTTCTTTGCTTTGCAAAGAAGACAATCACCTTAAAAGGATTAGGAGAAAAAGACTGTCCCAAAACAATGACACATTCTACAGTATTAGTAGCTTGGTGTATGACTGTCAGAGAGGGAGAAATTTCATTGCTTTGCAAAGAAGACAATCACCTTAACAGGATTAAGAGAAATAGATTGTCCCAAAACAATAACACAATCTACAGTATTAGTAGCTTGGTGTATGACTGTCAGAGAGGGAGAGAATTTCATTGCTTTGCAAAGAAGACAATCACCTTAAAAGGATTAAGACAAAAGACTGTCCCAAATCAATGACACATTCTACAGTAATAGTAGCTTGGTGTATGACTGTCAGAGAAGGAGAGAATTTCATTGCTTTGCAAAGAAGACAATCACCTTAAAAGGATTAAGAGAAAAAGACTGTCCCAAAACAATGAAACATTCTACAGTATTAGTACCTTGGTGTATGACTGTCAGAGAGGGAGAGAATTTCATTGCTTTGCAAAGAAGACAATCACCTTAAAAGAATTAAGAGAAAAAGACTGTCCCAAAACAATGACACATTCTACAGTATTAGTAGCTTGGTGTATGACTGTCAGAGAGGTAGAGAATTTCATTGCTTTGTAAAGAAGACAATCACCTTAACAGGATGAAGGGAAATAGATTGTTCCAAAACAATGACACATTCTACAGTATTAGTACCTTGGTGTATGACTGTCAGAGAGGGAGAGAATTTCATTGCTTTGCAAAGAAGACAATCACCTTAAAAGGATTAAGAGAAAAAGACTGTCCCAAAACAATGACACATTCTACAGTATTAGTAGCTTGGTGTATGACTGTCAGAGAGGGAGAGATTTTCATTACTTTGCAAAGAAGACAATCACCTTAAAAGGATTAATAGAAAAAGACTGTCCCAAAACAATGACACATTCTACAGTATTAGTAGCTTGGTGTATGACTGTCAGAGAGGGAGAGAATTTCATTGCTTTGCAAAGAAGACAATCACCTTAAAAGGATTAATAGAAAAAGACTGTCCCAAAACAATTACACATTCTACAGTATTAGTAGCTTGGTGTATGACTGTCAGAGAGGGTGAGAATTTCATTACTTTGCAAAGAAGACAATCACCTTAACAGGATTAAGGGAAAAAGACTGTCCCAAAACAATGACACATTCTACAGTAATAGTAGCTTGGTGTATGACTGTCAGAGAGGGAGAGAATTTCATTGCTTTGCAAAGAAGACAATTACCTTAAAAGGATGAGGAGAAAAAGACTGTCCCAAAACAATGACACATTCTACAGTATTAGTAGCTTGGTGTATGACTGTCAGAGAGGGAGAAATTTCATTGCTTTGCAATGAAGACAATCACCTTAAAAGGATTAAGAGAAAAAGACTGTCCCAAAACAATGACACGTTCTACAGTATTAGTGGCTTGGTGTATGACTGTCAGAGAGGGAGAGATTTTCATTGCTTTGCAAAGAAGACAATCACCTTAACAGGATTAAGAGTAATAGATTGTCCCAAAACAATGACACATTCTACAGTATTAGTACCTTGGTGTATGACTGTCAGAGAGGGAGAAATTTCATTGCTTTGCAAAGAAGACAATCACCTTAAAAAGGATTAGGGGAAAAAGACTGTCCCAAAACAATGACACATTCTACAGTATTAGTAGCTTGGTGTATGACTGTCAGAGAGGGAGAGATTTTCATTGCTTTGCAAAGAAGACAACCACCTTAAAAGGATTAAGAGAAAAAGACTGTCCCAAAACAATGACACATTCTACAGTATTAGTAGCTTGGTGTATGACTGTCAGAGAGGGAGAAATTTCATTGCTTTGCAAAGAAGACAATCACCTTAAAAGGATTAATAGAAAAAGACTGTCCCAAAACAATGACACGTTCTACAGTATTAGTAGCTTGGTGTATGACTGTCAGAGAGGGAGAGATTTTCATTGCTTTGCAAAGAAGACAATCACCTTAAAAGGATTAGGAGAAAAAGACTGACCCAAAACAATGACACGTTCTACAGTATTAGTAGCTTGGTGTATGACTGTCAGAGAGGGAGAAATTTCATTGCTTTGCAAAGAAGACAATCACCTTAAAAGGATTAGGGGAAAAAGACTGTCCCAAAACAATGACACGTTCTACAGTATTAGTAGCTTGGTGTATGACTGTCAGAGAGGGAGAGATTTTCATTGCTTTGCAAAGAAGACAATCACCTTAACAGGATTAGGAGAAAAAGACTGACCCAAAACAATGACACATTCTACAGTATTAGTAGCTTGGTGTATGACTGTCAGAGAGGGAGAAATTTCATTGCTTTGCAAAGAAGACAATCACCTTAAAAGGATTAGGAGAAATAGACTGTCCCAAAACAATGACACATTCTACAGTATTAGTAGCTTGGTGTATGACTGTCAGAGAGGGAGAAATTTCATTGCTTTGCAAAGAAGACAATCACCTTAAAAGGATTAAGAGAAAAAGACTGTCCCAAAACAATGACACGTTCTACAGTATTAGTAGCTTGGTGTATGACTGTCAGAGAGGGAGAGATTTTCATTGCTTTGCAAAGAAGACAATCACCTTAAAAGGATTAAGAGAAAAAGACTGTCCCAAAACAATGACACGTTCTACAGTATTAGTACCTTGGTGTATGACTGTCAGAGAGGGAGAGATTTTCATTGCTTTGAAAAGAATTTGAGAGGCATCAAAGTCGGATGCAATTTTGTGTAAAGTCAGTAGCGCAGTCGTTGATAACACATGGCAGCAAATACTTCGCGAATGTTCGGAAGAGGAGCATGCTACGATTCGCAAGTTTTATAACATACGTGAGCTAACCGGGAACAAGGACATCTTACTACGCGGATCACGGGTCGTGATACCGAAATCACTCCAAATGCATGTCTTGAAACTGGCGCATGAAGGTCATCAGGGACTTGTAAAAACAAAGCAGCTACT
>JAIPMN010033409.1:8538-24568 GCA_020650975.1 Apostichopus californicus
CCCCCCCCCCCCCACCCCAACTTATTAGATTAACCAGGGCATTTTTAATGATTGTTCAAGTCCCAAACAACAACTTCACCTTCAATCTCAAAAGAACATTATAATCTTTAGTCCCCAAAGTAAGACTATTTCATAAACCTCACCTAGACATTTTATTCTTCAAGTCCCAAACACCAATCACACCATCGGGATCGGCCATAACGATCATCTCACCCTTCCATGCCATACAGGCGATGTAGTTCAGGCCATTATTGGCCGGTAGACGAGACCCTTCCTTGATGGTGGTGTTCTCGATAACGAAATGGTGCAAGGGACCACTAGCTTCAGCAAACACAAAATGCTCTTTGGTCAATACAGGCAAACCGATGCGAGTGTCACTATTGCTCTCTGGGGGTTGAAATGTTTGCGTTTATTACTCGAAGAATCAGAAATACTATGAATCTGTAGTGTTCCTCTGATACCGACCTAATCAGTTTTCACTGTCCTTTGATGATGAAAATAAATCAAACATTTTAATTACTGTTATTTCTTTTGTACAAAAGAGTGAAAAGGGGGAGGAAGGATTCTTTATCAAACTCCTAAGAGGCAACAAGTTGTAGAATCTAAACCAGTGAAAAAGGTTCGAATCCTGATTTGGGATTCAGACCTAAGGCCTCTTGCTTCAACATGAAAGTACAAAGCGACGGGTATTTGGACTGCAATGTATTTTTTGTCCAGTATTCCAAAACCAGTGAAAATGGGGTTGTATTTTTCATCAGCATGGAACACCACAAACCCTCAATCATGCAATATGTTAGAAACTTGGAATTTATCTACTAAGATGTCCCGTCTAAGTACCTGAAGCTGGTAGCATACTCTGTAGTCCAGCTGTCTCCAGATGAGGGGTGCTACCAAAGAGGTCAGTGTTGGCAGATTTCTTCTTCACGGTCGGAGACCATTCCTATCAAACAAATAGAACAGCTTAATGATCAGAACTGCTCATCTCCTTCAGTGTTGTTCCAACTTTAAAGGTACTTCTTAATTGTTGCCTGTCAAACACCAGATTTGTAATAATATGGTTTGTCTCAGAAATTCCATTTTGCTGCTAATTGTCTCGCTCATTTTTCTTGATAGTAACATTTTAAATATAAAGCCTAATAAAAATGAGAAATGGGAACTCACCAAAGCTGAAATTGGAGGAAAACTTTTCTTCATTTCTCTCAGCAGGGTATAGGTCCTAAGGTCCCAAATTTCAAATGGTTTTTCCTTAAATGTAATTATTATGTACTGTCTGTTAATGAGAACAAGAAACATAAGATTATGGTTACTATGACATATTGATACTTCCTAACTATTAATTTGATGTGTGTTCCTTGAAACATTAACAAATTTGTGCTGCTTTGTGGACAGCAAAGTAATTAGATATTGGTATTTATTATCATTCAGAAGAACAAATGAGAGTTGCTTTCATTCCCCTGAGTGATCATAAATGATTATATGTTTTTATGTGAAGAGGACAAACAATATAATAATACTTGCTTATTAATAATATTACACAAGTAATTAATTTGCCCAAATGATGTCAAAATTAAGACACAACTCTTAAGATCACCCATGTTTAAGTACAAAATACAATGAGATCACAGTAATACAGGATCACACAGGGTAGAAAATCATGCAGTTATCTTTGTGAGCAAAAATTGCTCTAAGAAATGAAAGATAAATACAACTTTTTTGAAAGTTTTAGCCATAATTGCCTCTTTTGTATATTCTAGGAACATTGTTTTTCTGATTTTAGTAAGACAAGGAGATTCTCGATGCCTCTCTTTTTTTTTCTTTGTCATTAGTAGACTTACTTGAGATGTGAGACTTTAGCTGCTTCTATTGGCGGTTCTTTTATTGTATATTCTAGGGACATTATTTTTCTGATTTTAGTAAGACAAGGAGTTTCTCGATGCCTCTCTTTTGTTTTCTTTGTCATTAGTAGACTTACTTGAGATGTGAGACTTTAGCTGCTTCTATTGGCGGTTCTTTTATTGTATATTCTAGGGACATTATTTTTCTGATTTTAGTAAGACAAGGAGATTCTCGATGCCTCTCTTTTGTTTTCTTTGTCATTAGTAGACTTACTTGAGATGTGAGACTTTAGCTGCTTCTATTGGCGGTTCTTTTATTGTATATTTTAGGGACATTATTTTTCTGATTTTAGTAAGACAAGGAGTTTCTCGATGCCTCTCTTTTTTTTTCTTTGTCATTAGTAGACTTACTTGAGATGTGAGACTTTAGCTGCTTCTATTGGCGGTTCTTCTCCTTTGTTTTCTCTCAGGTGAGTGGCCTGGCCTGTCTGTAAATCCAATACCAAGACTTCGTTGCGAACTAAACCAGAGGAACCGGGATTGGGATGGCTGAATGACAGAAAGCAACTTAAGCTCAACCACTCTATACCTCTAGATGGAAGAAAGAAAAAAACAAGAACAAATGAGATAAATGAGTAGAAATAAAAGACTCAAGTCTTAAACTAAACATTATCCCAGTCTCACTTAACATCGGCATCTAATGGGAGTATCCTCCCTAAAGACTTGCATCAGCAAATGTGTCCTTCATCAGATATAATCACTCCCACTGATATAATGAATTAATCAAGTCATGCTGGATACTTGAAGCAAGTGAACAAAAGTTAAAACTTCCTTAAACAGGTAAGCTATATGTATAGAGTGCCAAGGGGTCATTATGTCTTCCACAGTGGCATCAAATGCATCGCCTGTAAAACCTTTTCATAATGGAATTGTTTTGCTACTGTATATTTCAAGATTGTTTTGCTATGAATAAAAATTCAAGATCAACTACTCATAGTTTGATATATATATATCTAGCTCAATGATAAAATCAGTCAACACCAAACTAATATTCTGATAAAAGCTCAAATGCCAAATAATTATTTGACTTAGGCTGTGTTGTGTGTTTCAGTATGCAAATTCTTGCTGATGCAATTTTGTCCTTCTTGGTAGAGGGGGAGGAGGAAGGGGAAGGGGAGGGGGAGGGAGTATAGGATCTAGCTCCATTCTTTCTGCCTGCATCTTTTTTACAAAGCTTTAAGAAAGATCAAACCATAGTTAATCATCGATGAAGTCAGCCTGATCGTTCATATCTGTAACTCTATGTGCAATTTTTTATTAGAATTGATTCCATGTGTGAGCTCGATTATGTCTTCTACATTTGAAGTTAACTCCGTGGTAAATGACATTAACAATAGTAGTAATAATATTTAGAATTTATAAAGCGCAGACATATCCACCAATAACTGTGTTCAAGGCGCATAACAATATTACCCTGGTCAACGATAACCTGTCAAACAAGAGACAATCTCTCCACTTGGCAGCAGCTAAACAGTGCCCTACTGAAAGTTTATCTCACAGGTACCCATTTATACTCATCGGTGAAGAGAGACAATGGAGATAAAGTACCTTGCCCAAGGACACAATGTAATGATCTGGCCAGGACTCGAACCTGCAGGCCTTAGATTACAAATCCACTGCCTTAATTAACCACAACGCTCTCACAAATGACATTGCAGAATAACGTCTTCATTCTTGTACTATTTACTGAGCTATTGTATTACCTTACACACGTAGTATGGATATTGTACTCTCTGTAAGGGGTGCCGGACAGCAGAGTAAAAACCTGCACCATGCCAGAGGTAGTCCCTGCGAAATAAAACAAAACAACGATAAATAAACAGAAACAAAGTTGTACAGCAATACAACAACATGCAATGTATCAGTCTGAATTAGTGTAGCAATGATGTAGAGTCACAAACACTTCAAAGTACTGTTTAACTAAATAATAATGACATTAGGACATCAGCGGTATAAAGGTACTGAATTGAAGTGAATGGCGCAAGAAATTACATAGCAGCATTTGCTGAAAAATCACTATACTTTTTGCAAGTTCTGCCTTGGATTCACTGTACTATCTGCTGGCAGCAGTGAATAATACTGACATAAATATTACAAAAATGTACATGAAACTATTCCATATGAAAGCGTCTAAGCAGGGATAATGCTGTAGCGTAATCACACTACACAGTGTGTAGTATACAGTGAGAGAACAGAAGGTGACATGCTGTAGACCTCCCAGCAGGCCGGATGATTTAAAGGGTGTGAAGACTCGCGCACAGAGAAACGTCTCATGCCGGTAATCTGACCTAGTTTCGAATGAGATGTAACAGAAGTGTTAGACACCACCATCGATCCCAGAAAATACACACACAGATTGCTACCGTCGGTAATTAGACACTAGTGTACAGTCAGTACATACAGCTACGATCAATACCCACAACACAGTGTACATAGCAGCTTTGGACATCTCAGGTACAGATGAAAGATAACAAGGTCTGCATTTTGTAGCGACAAGAAGAAAACTTCACTTGCAAACAATGGAAAGTTAACTTTTTCAGAGCGCGGCATGTGGTTTGGGGTGAATCTTCAATGCCTTTAATTACACAGGTACTTTAGGCCTATTGAGGCCAAGAAACATAAACCCTGATCAAAGTCTTCAACAGATATTCTAATATATGGAAAGTCACTTTTAAAGCCAATATGGCATTTTGTCACAACGGATGATCTTTTTCTACTTGTATGTTATTTTCACTGCCCGAGAGTGAACAGAAACCAGTTTGTACAGCGAAAGGAATTTTTTAAAGTCCATTCACTATACCGTACGATGATATATTTTCGCTTGCTGATGGCCAATGATGTGTTTGTTAGTTACCGTGCAATTTTGTTAAGCAATCAACTTCAGCCATTAGAATTATCCCCTTTACTAAAAGATATCGAGGAATTACTATTCTTAACCAAGAGAAAGGAAACCAGAAGGAATATGGCCAATAAAACTCACCAACTGCAAGCAGTGGCTTGTAAATATGAAAGTTCTTGGTAGTCAACGGCGGACACATCTTCACCACGGTCGGCATCAACGAAACCCCGCTGACAAACCCTGTGAGAACAAACTTTAGAGAGACGCTTCTTCCAGATACTGTTTGATTTGGAGTCCCTGATCGATCGGAAGACTGTATGAGATCGCATATTGACATTTTAGGAGTTGGCAAGTTCTTCAAATTTTGGTCTAAATTGGCCCCTAGAGGCGGCAAGAATTCAAAGTCACCGTTCGACGGGAGACTTCCTCCGGGGGGTGAATAGAGAGGGGATGAGGATAGTTGAGATAAAGACTTGGATGAGCCAGGTTTCTGAGCGTGTTCCACCGTGATCAGAGACCAACACAGGATCCGACCGTCGCTCATCAGAAGGGCTGCCTCCGACTCAGTGACCGGCGAAACTGAGAATCCAAACGTCTTCATGTGTTTCGTGACTCGTAGTGGGTCTGATTGACATTTGAGGTCGTAAGAAATTTCCATATCTGAGGGGATTGCATCGCCAGCTGTGGATTAATTACAGAATAAAATAAAAGGAAATAGGTTGTTATAATAACTTTCAAAATCCTGTTAAGCATCGTGTCTCTTTTACTATTGAACATCTTGTAATATTACGCAAGTCGACATGGCTTTAGGGTCAAGTGGAGAGTCCTTATCAGTAAAGTTGTCAAGTAAGATCATTGATAACTGGATGAAACCTTCGTAAAACTTAAAGGAATTATGAAATCCGTTGTTAACAATGACTTGACTACACATTTTCCAGTCACCGACCGTTTGATTCAAGACAGACCGTTTTCGCTACTCACAGTGGAGACTAAGGATCTGTGACATCTCTTGTTACGAGGACTTGACTACTCCTAGTTCTAAAGTCGTCAACTTTTTCATTTGTCATTTATTTGTCATTAGCACGTTATTTGTCATTTAGCCTCTGAAGAAAATCCTGCTAGGCCAACGTACTTTGACACATTCTCTTACACAGGCTATTTAGTGGATAAGCAGTTTGCTAACAGTTTCATTTTATTTTGATTTTCAACTGTTTCATTTGACGCAGATCACATTTTGACCCATTAGTTGAAAATATTGATTTCATAGTGTCATGTGCAAACTTTGCCTAATGTCATTACTCCTGGACCAATTTGATATCATCTAAAGATTGTGCTACTCAGGTCTGTAATCTTTCCTTTATATTAAGGGATAAGTATGCAACCTGTAAAGAGTCCATACTAACCTTGAATTGTTCCAGTTTTCTTGTACATTCTGACACTGATTGTTCCATTTTCATGTAAGCACATCAGCATGTCCCTATGTCTGACAAAGTCAAAAAGAACAAAGTCAAAATACATTTAGTATGTACATTAATTATCTCAAATCAAATATCTTATTTCACGTTAAAATTAACAGGGTATGCATACTTTCTTTATCTTTCAATATAACAATATGACAAGGAAGGAAACATCAGTTTACAGTGTCTCAGTCCTAGGATGTCCGTTGTCACCATTCAAAATTATAAACTACACAAAATGGAATCCAAAAATCATAATACATGAACGCATCCTAGACAACTGTAAATTTTAACGAAATAACAAATAATCCACAGATGATCATGTTTGACAAGGTGCATCATCAATTTCTGTAAAATTTCCCACAAAAGAACTACAATTTCACAACTTGGAATTTGTCTACATTAAGAGCAGCCAAGATAAAGTGTATAAGTAAAGCATCTTACTGTACGATAATTGATGTACCTCCCTCCACCAGAAAGATACTAAATACAATTACTCACTGGAGCAAATAGTCCTTTCCCCCCTCCCCCCCAAGAAAAACTCTATATATATTTATATATGTCCCCTTCTGTAACAAATCACATTGCAAATACAGAGGTAGATAATAGGATGAAACTTCAAAGAGACGGAGGCAGTACCTTAGTGGATGAATATTAATGAAAGGACTGCCACTTCTATCCATCGGAATGGTCGTCACCGTCTGCCGGATCTCCAGATCCAGAACGAGAATTTCCCGAGCGTAGACGAGAACCAAGTGATGTCGCTGTGATTTCAAGTAACAGAACTGAATGCACTCTTGCAGGTTTGTGTCTTGTTCTTCTGGTTGGCTATTGGAATTACTGAAATAACAGTGTCAAGAGAAAGAATTATGATATGTTGTTAATATAGATTTATGCGAGTTAGAGGAATATCACAAGAGAAAGACAATTGTGATATTATTGTAAGAAAAAACCAGAATGGTGAGAAAAATTTCCCTCGAAATTGTCTTTCGTCAGCAAATGATCATAGAGTAAGGTCGTACATTCTGTCAGAGCTGGAATATTTCGGGAGAATGGTTTCTTTTTGCGTTGTTGAAAATTTCTAAACAGTGCAGGCAAAGAATTTTGACAAGTCCAAAGGGTTTTCAAGGACATAGCCTGATACTTGCAAAAGTACTACAACCACATCGCATGTAGGGTTTCTGCAAAATAGGCAAGAGAGGAATTTGGTTTAGCAGAATCGAAAGAAAAATTCCCCTCTCCACCTCCATGAAAGTGCAAAAAAGGTATATATTTATAGGCCACATTTAATTTCAAACCACTGAAATGTTTGTTAAATAAGGATGTAGTATTCAAACATATGATCAATTTGTCAAAACTGTAGTGTTTTATGGCAGTAAAATGAGCTCTGTCCAATACATACCCCATAAAATATCCATCCCTTTCTCAACTTTCATGTACAAAACCTGCACTGTTCATGATAAAGCTGCAGTGGTTGGGTTCCATTATCACATTAAACCCTGCTGCTATGGTTCACTCGTGTTTAAACGTTGAAACAATACTGTCCCTTATTTATGAAAGAGGGTAAGTTGAAAAGGAAGAGAGATCAAACAAACCTTGGTTTGCTGTCTCCCACGATCATTCTGACCCTCTTAAAGGCTGTCCTTGCACCCCCGATGTTCTGTTTCTTCTCAGCAGTAGTTGTAGGAGCCGACCCCTGTGGAGTTGACGTTGTAATGTAGAATTTCCTGCCATTGCTGGATGGCGGCTTTGACAAGCTGAAGTCGCTGATGAAAATGAGGGAGTCTTGGCCGAGCACTGTTAAAAACGTGTATAAATCACATTATTCTTACTGCATAAACATTCCTTCATCAATATTTGGCTTCAGCTGTCTGAGTTATCATAAATGCAAGTAACCTTTCCAATTGGTTGAAGGTTCTGGTTTTTACTTTCCATCACAATACAGAGGGTTTTACCATCCTACCATCACACAGACTTAAACTTTGAGATCCATCTATCTATTTTTCCTCTTTTTAAACTCATCACAAATTGTGCAGAAGGCTTTTCAGTCCTGTAAATGGAGAATGATATCTTCATTCTCTGTATCTAAAAGCTACAGATGTGTAAGCCACCAAATCCAGTATCCAGTATCCTAAAGCAATAAACATACAATGCACGATGGTCAAATGGATCTGTTACTATACAAGTGCAAAGATGTGTATAGCACTTTTTCATACAAAGGAATCATAGTGCCTGATAAGAGACAAATTTCAAAGCCTTTAAAGTTACTACTTCACCAAAATCAAACACTAAATTATTCGCAGTCATTCAGGAATGAACTGTCTCCTAAATCTACCGTTTATATCGTCTCGGAGCCGAGCGTTCCTTTCGACGTCTCTACCTCGAAAGACTTACATGTCAAGTTCGAAGGCTCGAATGGATCAAAAGCAAGTGCTTGTAGAGAGTCTGTGAATGTTTTCTTCCAGAGTTTTGTGCCTGTATCCGCATTCCATAGGACCACCGAGTAAGGAGGATGGAGTGCCAGGAGGAGATCGTGAGATGCATCTTGTGTTGACAGCCATTCCAAATCTAAGAAAGATGGGTAGATGATAGGAAAGCAGAAAAATATTGGTCATTATTTTAAGAAAGTCCTTTAGACTTTGTAATTAAATTTATGAACAGCAGCAAAGTGGACTTAATGCCACAAAGAGCATCCATATATGGCAATGCTCCACAACTTTAGGCTGGCCACTGCTTTTGAAATTTGCTCAGTGGAATTCTACATATAGGAATTGTGTTCTCAGAAATTTCTGTCAAGATGCAGGCAGAAAGGAAAGGGTGTTTGTTTCTGGATGTTGTCACTTGTCTGGACAAGCACTAAATGGATATATTTAAAATGATACTGTTAATTCCAGTTCAGAACTCTAGCAAATGAATCAATGAAATGGAAAGTGACATACAGACCTCCAACTGCTTTAGTCCCTTCAGAGAACGAGGTTCTGGGACATCCGTTGGCCACGTCCCATATGATAATAAGACCATTGCTTTCAGCACTAGCTAGCCTTAAGGTATAAGGAGACTGAATGGTATGGTGGTAGTGTTCCTTGGCCCATTTAACTTTAACTACATTGGTCCTGTGGTTGTCCAATGTTTGAAGTACCTGAAGAGACATTAAGACATAGATGTCAGGGTTTGAAAGTCAGTCAGCATATTTGCCAAAATGCACAATAAGTACATTTCAAGGACTGCCAAAGAAGATAATACAGGCATCTGTTTTTTTTTTTTGCTGCTTGTATTCAAAACTTTAATACTTATACCACTTTTAAGCAAAGTTGTTTTCATACATTTCTTATGTGTAAGGTATAATCCTACAATATGCATAGATATGTTTTGTCCTAAATGACAAGAAAACCCTTAAAATTGGTAGTTTGTACACCTGTTGGATCTTCTTACAAATCTGTTATATACGAATTTTATACAAATCTTGTAATTTCATCTGAAGGCTTTCTTTCCTGCATTCAAATTTTCTTTTGATCAAAACCATAACAATTGACTAACTTGAAGCTAACAGATATTTCAGGCACTTACACTTCTTAGCAAGTATCTAAAATTGTTGCAATGAGTGGATCAGCTGACAAATATGATTGTCACAAAGTTTAAAAATGTACCAGGCATATACTTTTCTTGTACTTACAATGTGGAATCTACATAAAAAAAAACTGTATGAGGTTCAAACAAGCTTCAATGTTAGAGTCGTTATGCGTACAATGTTTTCAGTCTTTTTGTTTTTGTACCACTGGTGAAATGTCACCTGTGAGGATTACCTGGATTGTTTTGGTATCAACGACTACCACAGCTGTGTGACATCCATATGCAAAGAGTGACTGACATCCCCTGGAATATGATAAGAAACACAATAATCAAGAAAATTTTAATCTTGGTGAGAGCTCAGCACATGTCCTCTATTAAAATAACAGCTTAGGTTTGGCTATATGGGACTGGAAGGCAAATTTGAAAAAAAACTGAGTAGTCTGCTTTGGGGAAATCATTATTATATTTTTTTGGTGGTGCTGGAGAAGCGGTATGGAAATCATTGTTAGATAAATAACTTCAAGTCTTCATAAATGCTTCTAAGAACAACAATTCTTCCTAGGCAGTAACACTAACATTAACAAAGTAACAGGATTTTTGCTGGAGTTGGATTCGTTGGCAGGGGCAGGCAAAAATTATTAGATTTTAGGCATATTACTTCGGAAAAGGTTTACAGGACAACACATCTTCCTAACTGGCTTTTATTTTCATGGGGTTGGAGTTCTGTGGGGAAATTTTCATTTTTCGGGCAAGGCTTTTTCACCGAAGTCATAAGTCCGACTTAAGTCGGACTCAAACTTCAAAGAGTCATTAGTAAATAGAAGGCCTAACTAGCCGACTCTTAGTGGAGAAGTCAAACAACTTGACTGCAACTCCATGTAATAAAGAGACCTTCTGAATGCCGAACTATTCTATAATTGTAACCAGCCAGGTTACAGAAAAAATATAGTCGTCAACAGATAAGTGCTCACGGTGATTTCAAAGTTGTCGAACCACCTAGCGGAGGCCTAGGCAATAGACATAATAGCTATGTACTATTTCTAGTATTAGGCACGCGTATCCTAACTTTGCCTAACGTAAAAACTTACGCCTAATGTTAATTGAAAAAGAAATTTTTACCAGTCACACGCTCCTTTGTTTTGAGAATGCAGCGGACCTGTAAAAGTCCTAGGAGAAATATTCATTTTCTGCACTCGTTGAAGTATTCAGTCCATCCTGTGGTAAAACATAAGAACTCAGAATTATGGGAAGATAAATATTTGATATCACCAGTGCTCGCGTATTGTGAGATCTTGCTATGTTTTCACCGGAATCTGTCAAAACGGCTGAACATGAAAGGTAAACGTGTCCGAGTTAAAGTCAAAGGTTATCTGCAGAGTATCGCAGCAACGAGAATGCTGCGACGTAGTACCAGAACATTATTTTCGTGTAGGGTAACTTCCTGGTTGAACCAGCAGGTCCTAACTTGTCACGTGTACTTACATCTTGTATTTTCAACCAGTATAAGAAAAGTCGAAAGAAATGTCACTGGAGTCCTTCCAAGCATCCATGGTGTTAAGCGCCGCTGGAAATTGCCTTGGGAAGTATTTTTGGAAGATGAGTATTAACATACAGGAACAACATGTTGGTTTGTCAACACCAGTTGAAGAGAACATAGTTCTTCATTTAGCCAGCTCTGAAGCATTGGCAAAAGGAAAATGTGGTCACAACTATTTACAAGAGTTTGCAATGAACTGCTCGGAATGCATGGCAAGTGACATGAAAGGCCGTGATATAAGCAATATTGTTTTACAAAGAATTTCTCAACTACAACCTTCTAATCACATGACATTATTTGCACCATTTAACGAACGTGCAACTGATAGCTGTTCAGCGGTCAGAGCATTGGTGATAGGGCTGAGGTTTCACAAGCCAAACCATGTCGATGAATTAATTGCTACTGTCATTGAGAGTACTCGTATGTTTCATCACCAACCTGTGTCTTATCTCGGTGCCCTTACTACTGCATTATTTGCATCATTTGCAATCCAGGGTCGAGAGCCTCGTGAGTGGGGAGCAGGTCTTCTAGCAGCCTTGCGTTTAGCTTTTCAGCACATTGTAAATGATGGAAGAAATACATCAGAAAATGGTCAAGAATGGCAGCACTTTGAAGACAGGTGGAAGGAGTATCTTAGCCTGAGAGGTATTATAAATGGAGAGAATAGACCAAAGTTTCCCAAGAAATTTAAGATCAGAGAAGAGAGAGAACGATTTTATAGACGATTTGCATTACCCCGTACAGTACATGGAAGTTGCAGTCACGATGCACCTCTCATTGCGTAAGTGTTTAAACATATATATTCACCTGAAGTTGAACAGAGTACTGTAGACTTTTTATTCTCTACATCACTTATTGAAACACAATTTCATGTGAGTCTAAGTGGCTTTTAGAAAGTAACAGAAATACCATGGAAATCATGTTAAGATATGATCCATTTTAAGGAATAGTTTTATGTCTTAAACAAAGATATCCTACTAAGCACAAGACACAGGATTATAATAATTAGTTTGCTTTGTAACCTTGAAATTGGAACTGTAAACAAAACATTTTGCCAATTATGGAGATCTGTTTTATTTTTCCCACAGATATGATGCATTGCTCTATAGTTCCTCATGGAAAGATCTTTGTACTTATGCCATGCAGCATGGAGGTGATTGTCGGGCTAGCGCATCTATTGCCGGAGGATGGTGGGGAATTCTCCATGGATTTGATGGTGTGCCTATAAACCACTATGATCAAGTCGAATTCAAAGACAGACTCCTAACAGCAGCAACTTCCATTTATAACATCAGCTGGATGTGAAATGATTTCAGTGAAACCAGGTGGACAATTGGCATAAGAACAAGAAAAACAAAACAAAAGGGCAATAGTATTTTAGAGAAGTTTACTATTGTGATACGTCTGAAGTTTCTCAGAAAAACCTTTATACCCACTTACATGGGTTTAATGGAAATTTAATACAGGACTGGTGATGGACAGTACCTTGCAAGGAAAAGATCAATGTAGACTTTGCACAGGCACAATCAATGTAAAATGACCACCTTATAGTTAAAAGTGGAAACAGCAAAATATCAATGCTCAAATTTCCATGGCTTGAAAGTACCAGGCCTAGTATTTATCAATTTTAGCCGCTTTCTACAAATTGCTTAAAATGCTCTTGAATTGATCTACTGGCTGAAATCAAGTTCCCATTTTTCCTGGTATTTTCTTGAGTTACAAAAGATGTCAGTTACTGTACAGACTTCAGAGAGCAGTCCAAACATATTTGCTGGTAGTAAAGCAGTAATGCAGAGCTCACAGTATGATAGGTATGGATATCATGAGGAATTCTCTGACTGACATTTATTAACTGATTCATTATGTGTTTATATGTTATGAATTTCTACCGACAGATAAATGCCAGTGTCTTTTTTTCTACTTCCAAACAGTGAAATTTACTGGCATTTGACCAGTAAATAGCTCAAATTTCAAGGCCTGAGTGCATTATAATAAAAATTACAAATAGTATTTATGAATAGCTGTAGCGACATATCAGTATGCAATAATTTAATGACTTCAGAGTGCTGTTTCTTACTACTGTGTGTATTCAAGTGTGCTAATGTTATATTTATTAATACATCTTTCAACAAATATTTTTGTACAGTACTAAACATATGTGTAACCAAAACTTGTGTGTGATTCTCCAGATGGCTATCAAGAATATACGAATGTGAAACAAGTTTATAACACTCAATAGTATTTTATGTTTGTGTTATTCATCTCCTGTGACTTCAAAGACAATCATCAAACTTATTTGTTTGATGTCTTGTTAAGAAACCGAAGGATTTAATCGTTGTTACTCATCGAGTTTATTATCTCCGAAATCTGTATCACGTCAGCTTCTCATTTCATCATCTGTCTGTCTCTATTCATCATCCTCCATAATCGGAGGATTATAACCTTCAAAAGTTTCAACAAATTTCGGAAGTTCTTGTAAACAATGGCAGTGTGCCAAAATGTCGGTTTACAAGTTGCAATACAGGAAACGTCTCTAATGCTTTGCTAAAAATCCCTCCCCCCCTCCCCCCCCAAAGATCCTCATGTGGAAGAGAAAACCAGTTTGGTGTCAGTACAATAGGAGTTTCTCTACCAACAATTGATAATATGCAAGTTTGTCCCTTCTTTGTCCCATCAGTACTTCCCTCAAATATGCTAGACAGTCAAATTAGGGTCATCCCTGTTAAAACTATAGCTTTTTCTTCAGTGAGGCATCATGTTATCCACATTAATGTACTCTCTTAGTTGTCTCGCAATGATTTGGAAGATCAGAACCATCAGGAATTCTGTTCTATTCAAGAAGTGTGTATGGCAATTTGTAGCAATACCGATGAATAGAAATTTCAATTGTTACAGCTAGGATGGAGAAGTAAACGTTTCTAATATTAGAAAAGTTTTTTATGAGCAGAAGGGGCACTTTTTCTGGGCCGAGTGAGTTTTAAGAATATGTTCAATGTTAATACTGACAAAGTTATTCTCACAATCTTGCAGGACAAAATAATTGCCAGAATCCCTTTTATGTCTAGTGTTAAAAGAGAATTACATCCATTTGGTGTTCCAGCTGTGGTAGTGGAGGTGGGATAAGTACGAGGGGGTTGGGGGTGGGGGTGGGTTAGTACTGAGTTAACAATGGCTTGATGACATCTGAAAGTTTCCCAATGCAACATATTATTCAGCCAGCTACTGTAACCATTATGCAATATATCATCTCTTACTGAGTGACGACTGACTGTCTGATCTCTTTCATAGCTAACAGTTTTTAAATTTCACTAGAAATTATATCTTTGACTCAAATCATCAGATTTCAAAGATATTGGATCGAAGATACCCTTGTTGGAGACACACAGTTACATAGAGTGATGGATGTCTAGAAGGATGCTCAAGTTAATAATAACAAGTAATAATAATATTGAATTGTAAAAATTACTCTAGTGACAGTTGATTCATGTGTATATTGGCAAGTTGCAGTAAAAAAAAAGGAAAGTACAAGACTACAGAATATGTACATAGTTTGACCCCAATAAGTGTAGGTAACCTCACAAGGTGGTAAAAATGACTTTGTTCTGAAAGAATACTTTTAAATCAACAATAGATTGTATTATAATAGGTATTCCACTTTATTTGTGATGAGGGAGGGGAGAGGAAAGAGCGGATAAAGGAAAGATGATCTGTTAACTGATTAAGAAAGCTTGAGCAGAATAAATTAAAATATTATGATATCAACAGAAATTATAATCTTCAGAAATACACTGATCAAAAGAAGAAACATCAAAGACAGAACAGTAAAATTGTACCAAAATTTATTAACATGTCAGAAAATTTGTACAAAAATACTAAAAGAAAACTGTATTAAAATTCTTCACCTAGTGGCGCTCTTCTTTCCAATAGTAACATTTTTAAGACTGTCATTTTTGGTTTCATATCATAATTGCTTTAATGATTTGTACTGTTAAACATTATCAGTATTGTTGGCCATTTTCAAAATTGACTGAATTTCAAAAAAAGTCCTGTTCACATGCTCTAATGGAGGCTGAATGACCCTTGACCTGTTTTTTGTGTAGTCAGTGGTAACTACTGGAACAATTAAATTTGTTAGGATCCAGCAAATGATACATGCGGAACAGCATCTGGACTGATGTTGACATACAGACAGATAGATACATTGCTATTTGCATAAGGTTCATTGGCTGTTCCAATTGAGCCAAACAAAGAGACTAAAGACTGTGATTCCTTGCCATATAATTTGCTCAACAAGCGTAACTGTTTAACTGAAGTAGAGCAAGTGAGTTAAATTTGTCTAAGAATTAAGTGAGAACCAGAAAATCAGAGAATTTCAGCTCTTATTTGTAAGAACACACTTGTGGGCATCAACCAATTCATCTTTGAGGTGGCAAATCGGCTCAGCCACTAGCTTCCCCTTTAATAGTTGTTATTTATGTATGCAAGTTACATTGCATTGTTAATTGAGGCACTGTGGAATATTTTCACAACTACTGCCAAAGCCAAAGTCATCCAATACATACCACGTACAGAGAATCAGGCCAATCTTGAGACTATTTGATATTGAGCAGAAAATTATACCAATGGAGAAATCACAGTGTAGGGCACCATTATATCAACTTGTATGAAGTTCATCCATGCTCAGTTTTTGGAGTTTTCATGTTTTACAAGGATTTCAGACTTTGGCATATGT
>JAIPMN010033412.1:0-22938 GCA_020650975.1 Apostichopus californicus
CTGTACAGGTATATTTTACAGAGCTAGGACTCATCTAGATAGATGGTCTGTTAAACTATGGGACGAGACCCAAAAGTCAAAATTTATTTCACTGGGTGTACTAGGTTTTCTGAGTTTGCCAACATTCATAGTCCAATTCTAGCTCTCTTACATTCTGAGCATCGATTAGTTCTGTAGGGTGGGTGTCTGATGGATCATTGCCCAGTCCTCATGCTGTATATGGAATCATCTGGACTGTGGGTCAAATAGTTTGCAGATCTCTGGTCCAGTGTCCTCATGATGTACATTTGTATATGGAAGTATCTGGACTGTGGGCCGATTAGTTTGCGGGTCCCTGGTCCAGTGGATCATTGCCCAGTCCTCATGCTGTATATGGGAGCATCTGGACTGTGGGCCAAATAGTTTGCGGAACCCTGGTCCAGTGGATCATTGCCCAGTCCTCATGCCGTATATGGAAGCATCTGGACTGTGGGCCGAATAGTTTGCGGATCCTTGGTCTAGTGGATCATTGCCCAGTCCTCAAGCTGTATATTGAAGCATCTGGACTGTGGGCCGAATATTTTGTGGATCCCTGGTCTAGTGGATCATTGCCCAGTCCTCATGCTGTATATGGAATCATCTGGACTGTGGGTCGAATAGTTTGCAGATCCCTGGTCCAGTGTCCTCATGATGTACATTTGTATATGGAAGCATCTGGACTGTGGGCCGAATAGTTTGCGGATCCCTGGTCTAGTGGATCATTGCCCAGTCCTCATGCTGTATGTGGAAGCATCTGGACTGTGGGCCGAATAGTTTGCGGATCCCTGGTCTAGTGGATCATTGCCCAGTCCTCATGCTGTATATGGATGCAACTGGACTGTGGGCCGAATAGTTTGCGGATCCCTGGTCTAGTGGATCATTGCCCAGTCCTCATGCTGTATATGGAAGCATCTGGACTGTGGGCCGAATAGTTTGTGGATCCCTGGTCTAGTGGATCATTGCCCAGTCCTCATGCTGTATATGGAAGCATCTGGACTGTGGGCCAAATAGTTTGTGGATCCCTGGTCTAGTGGATCATTGCCCAGTCCTCATGCTGTATATGGAAGCATCTGGACTGTGGGCCGAATAGTTTGCAGATCCCTGATCTAGATCACGCTGCAAGGAACAGATTTCTCGCGAATAGCTGGTAGCTGAAGATGTTACAAACAAAAGGGAGCAAATTGCATGACGGTCTTAATTAGATAATTGATAAGGACAGTTTGAGACAAACAAAGCAGCTTTCGAAACAAACACAAATAGCCACATCCCTGCGGATGTCATAGTAGAAAGAAGTAACCAAATACCTAAGAAGGCTACTCAAGAAAGAATTTATTTTCCCCCCTGAAAACCTGGCATGCTTTGAACAGTGTTGAAGTGTGCAATGCTTCATTTCGTCATATTTTTTTCAGTGCTGTAGTACTGGGTGACTGTAGTGGGCATGAAGGAACAAACATGATACCGACGGTAAGAAGGTATCAGAGAAAGTTTGAGCCATGTAAATTAATAGTAGTATTGTTTCAATACTGACCCAATCATGACCAGTGGGTTTCATTGTGGAAACTGAGTACAAACTACCATATTATTAAGATAGATTCCACCACACCTTCCCCTCCCCTTCCCTCCCCCCTCCCCTACCTTGAGTTTGTTTACTTTGTTATATCTTCTTCTTGAGTGAGAGGAAATTCAGTCTGTTTTATATTAGCCCCATAGAAATAAACTACTTAAATTTGTGTTCTTTTTCCTATATAACAGTTTTTGGAACATTCCACTAGCTCCAGAGAAGCAGTGGACTTGTCAACGACTCTATCTCTCAGAATTCATTGCTTATGCTACGAAGGCTCCGATGACATCACATTCAGCTTGCACATAGGAGCTGTGACGGTCGGGACTCCAGTCGACGTATGGCCAATTAATTCAATCCCCGTCATACCAACGGCCCTGGCCAGGAATCTAGCTGGCCCTGTCAGCATCAGCCAACTGCAAAACAACCACAAATCCGGGTGAGAACACCCTTTTTTTTAAATTTTATATGTGACAGGTTCACTGCATGGACTCTTTCTTTTGAAAAATGAAGATTAGTGGTCTTACACTGGCTCTTTTAATATGATTAGGTTAACATATTAATGCAGTATTAACTGAAGATGGGAGACTCGTCAAGAGATTGAAACCTGTTCCTCTGTTCATGGTGTGATCATGTGAATCCTATGAATTAGAAAGCAAACTTTAGGCTCTATTATATCAACTGTAAAAAATATAACCAGAATACTCATAGAACTGCTTGATAGACTGTTGGTGATGCTATCTTCAATACTGGTACTTTTCTGCCGAAAACCTTACCAAACTTTAAACCAACAAGATTCCAGTGGATGCAAACTACACTGGAATTGTAGTTGTAAGCCTTCAGAGTGTAGTAGATACTGAAGGCAAGGGAAGTGGGTGTTGAGTGGGTGTTGAATGGGTGTTGAGTGGGTGCGCAGTGCTAAAATGTTACCACTTTTTCGTAAGCTACAGTAGGGAGAGAGTAAAGTGCATAGATGTTGAAGTAGGCAGGTGAGAGTATCGTCACTCAAGGCTGTTGACCTACCCCAGTCAAGTTTTGGGGTGTTGGCCTTATGATGACCTATTTGTAAATTATTCCTTTGTTTTATACTTATGAGATTCAGGCTTCCACTCAGGCTTCTGAAGGAAGCACTAGTCATGGAGTGAGGAGAAGCAGATATACTTAAATAGTTTCTCGCTTTCCCATAACTTTTATCCACTAAACAATTCTCGATTTGCTACATCAAGGAACTTCTTTGAGCATCAGTCGTACTAATCCTTAAGTCACAATTTATTTCTCTTAAAAATGTCTCCCAATACCAATGTTAGACTTAAAAACCTCAGGAGGATTAAGTTTTCAATTTGATTGGCAGTCTTACAAGATTTGCTGATTTATAAAAACGAAATACACATTGATGGATAATCACAGCTCAGAAAAAATTGGTAAAGACAAAAAAAATTCAAATGAGAATATTGGGCAGACTGTTATATATATAAAATAATAAAATAAATACCATATATTAAAGTGCTGTTATCATGAAATAAAACATGCTCAAGAGCACTGTACAAAAGAACCAAAACCTGGAATATAAAATTACCAAACTTAAGAAAACCTAAAAGTAATAACAACAGCAGTAAAAGTAAAACATGATATAAGACAGGGTAATAAACCACAATAAAGAACATAAAAATATAAATATACATAAATATGGGCACAGTAAAGTGATTAAAACAATGTAATGTGAATAAGATTAATGCCCATACTCGAGCCTAAAAAGATAAGTTTTCAAATGCTTCTTAAAAGTGTCTTCTTGTTACAGTATGAAGATATTAGCAAGAAAGTGGGGACAGCACTGGTGTAGAGGCACACTTAGGCGATAAGGGAGGTAGATAATAATCTATAAGTATGGATTGGTCTACAAGTCTTGGGCTTTCCCCATGGTAGTTTGTGATATTAACAGCTCTGCAACATAATAATTTCTAGCATTTTTATGCAAAATTTTGCAAAATACTATCAAGATTGATTCCATTCCATAAATCCTGTTATATGTATGTAGCTCTTAATCTTTAGTATGTTTAAAGTTTAAATAATCTAAGAAGTGTTTACACATATTTGAATCAAGTCCTCAAGTTGAGCATGGGTTGTGACTCACATTAATGAAAACAACTTATCTGGCGAACGAATTTGTCAAAAAACTCGCTCCCGGGATTGTAAGTATTTACTCAGGGATTTGCCGTCTTTTGAATGATACAAAATATGGAGAAGCGGGCTTTTTTGCCAATCATTGTTGTATCCTATGGTACATTTGGTAAACTTGATAACACAGAGGTGCTTAAATTACTTAAACTGAATTAAAGCTGCTTGTACTTGATTTCACTTGCAAGGATGTTTTCTCTCACATATGTTTTTATTCTCATTTCTTTTCTTGCTTTGATTCGTTTCTTAGATTTATAACCATGGACCAAACTCGTAAACTTCTTCTCCTGCTAGACACAGATCCAAAGGCCTATTCGTTGCCGTTGGTTGGAGTGTAAGCAAATATTTTTTATTGAAAGTTTAGGGCACTAGACGATGATGTGTGCTTTGTGTGGTAGTAGAATATTATCGAGTCAACTTTTATTCCTTCAACCTTTCAAAATTTGTTAAAAGTTAAAAACCTGACGCGATGTTGCAATCCAATAATGGTCATTTTTATAAAACTGAAACTTTGGGTCGATGGCAGAATGGATGGTCATATACGACAACGAAAAACTATGATTTTGTGCTGGTGAATAAAATCGTACAGTTTTGATTCATATAGAAGTTTACTCCACTCCTCTTTAATTTATGGTGTGTTTTCCACAAGAGGGTCTTCTGAAGTAACGTTAGATCTTGTAATAGTCTCAGATTTCCTCTCGAAGTTCTTGGATGGTACTTCATTGATTGAAACATCATCTCTTTGTTTTTCTCCTTTCTGTCATGACAGCTGGGTGAGCGGTGTCAACTATGTGCACAGTCCGGTGGTTTATGCAGCATGTTTGAAATTCATCTTTTCCAAGAGTATTCAGGACAGGTACGACTCGATTTAACTCACGTTTTGTATTGAGTATGACCTAGATCTATCTGGACTATCTCTGGACTATCTGGACTAGATCTATCTAGATCTATCTGGATCTATCTGGACTATGACCTAGATCTATCTGGATCTATCTATTTGAATCCCTATATGTACATTTGGAGCAGCTGTTACATATATAGAAATAAGGAAACCTCAAATTTAATTTGCTTCCTCACTTACCTGTCTTCACACAACTTAAACACTCTTGCTCTATCACGTCGAGAGTTGAGCTGCTAACCATTTGGCATTGACCTCCCAGGGTGATAGGTCACCTCTGGTCAATCTATCTACCTTACCTTGTTCTACCACTCCCAAAGTTGCTAGCCACCAAAAAACCTGAAAATGATACTTACCAGGAGAACACGGTTCTTGCGCTAGTCCTTCTGGCTTTTGAAACTGCAAAATATGGGTGGACAGTGGGCAAATGGTAAAGATTCAAATATTTTGAAAAAAATTCAAAACTCACTACTACTGGGGGAGGCTCCTATCCAGTTCTGTAAATTCTTCTTCTTTTTTATCTAAGCTGATCAGTATTTTAATTTTATTAACAGTTATTACTGAACATCAAAACCACGTATAAAGTTCCGTTCCAGTTATTCTGTGTTTTATATTTTTCTCGACATTGTCATTTAAATGTTGGACTTTTTAATTTTTTTGATACAGGGCAACGAGTCCATCCAGTGGTTTTGTACTGTTGCTGTACTCGCCAATGCACAAGCATCCCTTGTTCTTTGAATGCGAAAAAGGAGACACTTACCACAATTTAGTGTTTGACCTCATCGGTTGTAAGGAACAGCTGCATTTGTATAGGGTAAGGAAAAAAAGCTTTTAATCCATGTTTTTGAAAGACACTTACTAATATGATCAAAGGAGACTCAAACATGTCATTAGTGGTCTCTGTGATTGAGATAACTGTTATGACACAACTTCCCCAAACAGCTTTGAAAATATCTCATACCGGATTTAAGAGACATCACATATTTAATGTTTCTTCACACACAAGGATGGAGACTTGATCAAGTCTAAATATGACATCATCGAGCCGTTTTTTTTTTATTTATTACAATGTTCATCGTCTGTTATGGGCATGTTTTTTTTTTGCAACTACTGAATCTAAAATATTGAACCATCGTAGTATGACCTAACGATGTTGTCGGTTTCTGTGTCAACATTCTACATCGAAAATTATAAAAAGAGAGAGTATAAGGTTTCAGATCTTCGATTTACAAAACTAGGGTATCTCCCAAACGGAGTAAGAGTTTTGTTTTCCTAGCTGTTTGAGGGAGTTGTTCTTCTCACCACAAAATATGTCAATCATATTAGCAAAAGATAGTGGTTTGGGTTTTTGTGTCCCCTATATAATGTCACAGTGAACAAATGAGTTTTGTTAATACTGCTTAAAACCCCACCTTCCTTGGTTAATGTAGCAGCTGCAGCTTTTGTTGACCTACAAAAAACAAACAGCGTTTGTTTACTTTATTTCTTTTAATGGTATTTTCACCTGTCATGAAACAAACATGGCAATTAATATAATGTACAGATCATTTTTCGTCAACCTTAACAACGACTTCACAGGATATCTTTTCACTGTGTTTGTCTTTAAACAGCTGGATGCATTGGAATGTTGCATGCAATCTCTCACAATACAAATACACTTTTCATTAGAGCAATTATGTCAGAACAGATGTTTTAAAAAAAAGTTAAACAGTATTTTTCTTTTTCACACCATTGACAAATACCTATACTTATTGAGTAGTCCCCTAAAAATCTCACTAGTTGCTAGAATGAAACCGGTGGGAATTGAAACGAAAAATAGTCATATAGTCCTTGATATGAGACCCAACCAGCCGCTTTCACAGTGATTTGGCAGCCTTTATGAGAGCAATTGTCATGGAGATTATGCAGAACGTCTCGACTTTTCTGGTAGCACACTCCATATAAATCTTCCCATTGAATTAACACACAGAAATATCACTAGTTAAAGAGTTACTGTACCTCTCATTGCATAGCTGACAAATTGGCCCTTTATGACACCTTCAGTTGTCTCCATCATGACATGTCGATATTTAGTTAACGAAAGCTTATGTCACTCCACAGGGAACGATTTAGTGTTCAAATTTTGTGTAGAATTTGCGAGGGCTCTGAATTTTTAATCTCATTGAATACTTTAGTTCCTGTGTAGAAAACTGCTATACATCTTTACACATGTACAGCAATTTTGGCCATTTTGTATAATATTTTGCTATGTGATTCCGGATAAATTATTCCCTGTCAAGCCCTACACTGCTCTGTGATGGCCTGTAGTGGTCTGATGAATGCCTTCAATTCCCCCAATTTTGTCACCACCACAGTACTTCCATTCTTTCACCACAACATCCAATCCACAAAAAAAAAAAAAAGCCTGTGTGTGAACACATCGAAAAAAAAAGTTTTCATGGATAAGAACACGTCGGTGGATTGATATAGCCTCTGTATGGAGAGCCTGCCATCACGAAGGCTGTGAGAATGATCACTTTAGTGCGTGTGATCACTATTAGGCTTGAAACAGAATCATTGGCTACTCACTAGTTACAACTACCGGTAAGGTTGTACTGTATCCAGCTGTGTATTTTTCATTGTTTTTCACTTGTAGCATGCAGACAGTACATCATCCTCTGATGTTCACTTTGAGTTAACAGCAGCCAGGGACGGGCCCAGCAAAGAATTGTTCCGGCAGGCGTTGAGACGTTTTGAACCGAGCTCAGGGTAAGACTGATCAACTATACCATCTATGTACAGTAGTAATCATTTATTCATGCATTGGTTCATCCATCCATTCTTCCATCCATTCATTCAATCATTGTTGCCAACAACAAATGTGGTTAATGCCAAACATTGATTTGCTGTATTTTAGTTTGGAATTAATCAGTTGTTAAGACCATTAACAGATAATCAGATGAGATGGTTTGTATATATCCCTCTCCCATCCTTTCCACCTGTTTGTGCTTCCTATTTGAACATATTTCATTTAATATAAAAACATATATTGCAAATTCTACTTAAGTGTATTGTCATTAATACTATGATACATGGATGGCAAATGTCTTGAAATATCCTCAGAAGTACTTTTTTCTTTTAAATTCTGGTTGAATGTAAACGACAGGCTGAATAAGCTTGCCTCAAGTAAAAAAGAAGGTTCTTTACAATAATTTATTTAACCTCCTTTAGGTGTTTTCTAATGTACACGTTCTCTTCTCTCTGCCTGGTTAGATCATTTAAGAGCCAGACAGGGACGCCGACATCATTAACAAACTCTGATCCACATCTGGTGCCAAGGCCGAGCCCTAAACCAACCTTTACGATGGTACTTCAGTTCATTACTTTCGGTTAATTAATGATGCTCTCTCCGTGGAGAGCAAATATTTAAACGATCATGAAACCTGCTACAAAGTAGTTGTCATCAAATGCCAAATGACCTGTAGCTGACACTTTACAATTGGTATTATTAATCCAGTTAATATCAATTTTTAAATCACTTTTGGGATGTCTTTTATACTCTTGCATGTAAAGAGAACCTTACTGTTGCTGGATGAGCTCCCGCAAGCCAAGCTTCATTGTTTTGTGATGCATACCTATTCACTTGACCCTACTGTCTGAGAGCAGACTTATTCTTCCTGTGTGAAAAGGGGAGGTTGGGAGGGATATGACAATGTATGGTCATAGCAATGAAGAAACGTCAATTGCTTAAAGTTCTGTCTCATGGGATCGGCGTCAAAGTAGTGAAGACAGAATGGACATTTTCTTTTTTTGTTCTTCCGTAGAGTCCTTCCATCCTCTCATCTGTCCCAGAAGTGTCCCTCATCTTTGACGATACAGAAAATACCACCCCAGGAAAGCGGTCTTCGCCATATGTTGGACCAGCCAGGCCGGGACCCCTGAGAGATCTGAACCAAAGTCAAGCAGAGCTGAAAATGAGGACTTCCGTTATCTCAACTCAACACAGGAGATTTTCTGCATCCTCTGCACCGGGTCACCTTCGAACGGATGAAGGCAAAGGGGGTTTCGACAGAAGGAAATCTTGCGGGAACTGGACCAAGAATTGCGAGCGGGATACGACCGCTCCTGTCGGGGTACCCGCCGGGGGCAAGGAGAGAAAGAAGAGAGGCAACCACAGTAAGAAATCAAAAAATGGTGGTAGATCCAGAGACCAAGGGGAGATGGTAGATAGACCATCTGATTCCGGACAAGATGGTAAAAGAGATTTACCCGATCAAAGGGTTAAAAGTTTGGATGAAGGTCTGCAGCAGCTCGGCCTCCCTAGTAGGCAACATGGAAATGATTGGCACAGGGAAAAGCAAGAGGATAGTTTGACAAGGGGCAGGTTTGACCAGCAGGGCAGAGGAGTGAGTCCTCTCATGGGGCATGCTTTACAAAATCAAACACACCCATCGGCAATGCCGCAGGGTGGTACGCCTCCTTCCTGGGGACGGATCCAACGACATCAATCAGAGAGCGACCTTGGCCGTGTCATGACAGATGCAGCACCACAGATGAGGCAACCTGTGTGTAACTATGGCTACAGTCCATTACAAAGAGACGACAAGAGATGCCAATATGAAGATCCATCTCATTACTCTGATGGTGAGACCCATCCTCCAGGACTACAAGGAAGTTACTCCACCAGCTGTGGCCCGCGGCAATCTCCCGAGCAGACCCAATGTACCTTGCAGTCAGGACAGCCTCTCTCCCTACTGCAACAGGACCAGCCTGTACAGCAGCAAGTAGCAGCCTCACAACAGCATCAGTCACAGCAGAAACAGTTATCACCAAATCAAGCAAGGTTACAGCATCAAACAGAGCAGCATTTTCCAAGCTCACAACAGCACCAATCTCTCAGGCAACATTCTCCTCCAAATGAACCGAGGTTGACGCATGTACAACAGCCAGTAGCAACCTCACAACAGCACCAGCAGCAGCAACCACTGCAACAACAGTCACTGCCACATCAGCAGCCGTCTCTGTCACATCAACAACAGTCCCTGTCACATCAACAACAGTCGCTGTCACATCAACAACAGTCGCTGTCACATCAACAGCAGTCGCTACCTTATCAACAACAGTCGCTGTCACATCAACAACAGTCTCTACCACATCAACAACAGTCGCTGTCGCATCAACAACAGCATGGAGAAATGAATGGAAACAGTGGGGACGGCTGCAGGGAAGAGTCTGCTTTTGTTCAGCTCAAGAAACAAGAGAAGATGATAGAGCAGTTACAAGAGCAGGTATATAACATCTCTAATTCATGCATTGTCCAGAAGAGAGGAAACATTTGTCACAGTTTTCAGAAAGTAATGTTTAGAGAGACAGTGTACTATACCACATATTTTTGCTCCAGAGTTTCAATCTCAATGTTAAAATGTGAATTTTGTCGACTGTCCAGATCGTAGCTGGATTAAATGCAGCCCCCCTGCATGTGGCCCTGGAGCAAATTTCATGCGGCCAATTGTCTTTCATTGAATTTTGAGCTTAAATTTCAGCACCAGATTTCAAATGACGACAATTTTTGTGTGTTGAGTTAATGGTTATCATTAACAGTGATGTTTTTCATATGACTGCTGCTGTACATTTAACAATGTTAATTCCACTCTATACTGTCCCCTCATATCATGCGTAAAAGCACTGGTACTGACAGTATAAACAGTTCCTAATCTTTATCTGATTCTAATGCTATTACCACTCTATACTGTTCTCTCATATCATGCTTAAAAATCACTGGTACTGACAGTATGAACAGTTCCTAATCTTTATCTGATTCTAATGCTAATACCACTCTATACTGTCCTCTCATATCATGTTATACTGTACAAGTACTTTGAAACATGACATGAAACCCATGTTGATCTATGCTTTTTTTTTTTTTTTTACTTTCGCTTTTTACTATTACAGATAAAATACCTCTTGCAACTTCAAACCGGTTCCATCTCATCAGGACTAATGACCCCTCCTACTACCCCTCCTTCCACCAATGTGCATCCAGGCTTTCCCTTCCCATCTCCAAACTCTTCTGCTGGAAAGGAAATGGGCAGCATGGGTACCGACCACCCGAAGAGAGAAGTAGGCCACGTGTCTGGACCGGAGAGTATGCTGCCGAAACAGATGGCCACTATCTCGACTAATACCGGCCAGAGTTTATTCTTTCCCGAATCCCCATTACGATACTCCACACCTGGAAGGAGAGACGGCAGCCTCTCACCAAACAGTGGGTCTCCTAACAGCAGAGAGGAGGATGCTGTTCCAAACATGGCTTCCAGAGATTCCAGCATCCCCGGATCTGTGTCGGACACCGCGGTTTCAACAGACCCAGACTTCCATGTGGAGCTGGAAAACGTGCACGATGACACCAATAGTCTTGGCAAAGTAGAAATCAGGAGTTTCCCGGATTCGGGCAGCGCCAAATCTTCTCCTCAAAGGTGAGAACTCTTGTCCTAAGTTCATGTTCCTCTCACCGGCAACGATAGTTAAAGTAAGATCTGTTGTGAGATTGAGTGAACGAATTAGGAGTGTTAGCTCAGTAGTTAACGCCGGTGCCTTCCAATCATAAGGTCCCCAGGTCGAGTCACTCCAAGATTAATGTATGTCGTCCAGTTACAGAGTTGTTGACAATTTATAATCATGGACGTTAAATATGAATCTAAGAGACTGACTTCGGTCAGCTTGCAGCTTTGATAAGCCAATGAGGCTTCTTTGTGAGTTCCTGCTTGCAGGAGGATCTAAAATACATACATTACGAACGACTATCGTAAAATCTTTCTCTTTTTTAAAACACACATCTGAACCAGTTTTGACAAAAATATGACATAAAAAATTTGGAAAATGACTTTAAACCGGGTTTGGGTGAATTCATTGGATTTATACAATTAATTTCATTGCAGACAAAAGAGTCAGGAGACACATCTGTGTAGGTTAAAAATAGTCCTTGGTGTATAATAGTTTGATTTGATTTCATAGTTGAATCAACGGTAGTCATGTTGTTCATAATGACGCTATGTTGGATGAAACTATGGACTTGACAGAAATTAAATCGCTGCTGCATTCATTAATATCGGCTAACTTTGACTTTATAAAGATTTTATCTCATAGAAAACAATGCTGTAGTAATGTGAGTAAGATCTGGTGAGAGTAGAATATGGTTATGAAAAGGACATCTGCATTTTAACGGGCAAACTTTGTTGTAGCAAAGTATAAAAGTGAGTTTTAGTAGCCTACCTTCATGCACCACTTTTAACAACAGTTACTAGGTGGTTTTAAAAAGAAATTTCATATTCTCCAAGTAAAAAGAAAAAATTGAGTACAGGGTGATAGTTCTATAGCTATTCTTAGTTTTCACGATATTCAATTTTAAGATATGTTTCAACTCTGGATTGCTCCTTTAAAGCTAAATTGATGATGACACCAGCTCCTCAGTTGCAGACAGGCCTAAATGTTAATGTTAATTCATTGTTTTATAAATTCTAATAACTCAAGGGAAATGCATTCTTTTAATTTCATATAAATAACTGCGGCCTATTTGGATGATATTTGACACCGTTTGTCTGTGACAAGTCTGTAACATATTGTAAACATGTCATTTGAGGTCAGAAAAGTGTTATGTTTTGCCATTGAATTTTGTGTTTCATATGAGGAACTGACCTAATGGTTTTTTTTAGACTTTTTTTAGACTTTTTAGACTTTAGTTAAGAAGTCCAGCCACTTTCATTGATGAGCCTCAGATGTTTAAAGGGTAATTTCTCAAAAATTAAAAAGTGGTTATAGAAATACAACCTGGATTGTAAGCAGTGTTTTTCTAACGGTTTGAAACATATCAGAGTTAATTTTGTGCCTAAAGCCATCCTTTAAGTAGGAAAGAGATATTCGAAAATGATCCAATCACCACCTCTGTATTGAAGTTAACAACGATGTGGAAAGCAGGCCCATATCTGGGAATATTGACCATCCATAGCTGTAATAGCAAATCCAAACCTTTTTTTCCTACTCTGTCACAGCTCTCCACCCAGAGGGCATGGACAGTGTCGAGTGAGAACCCCCAATAGTGAATCACCAGGGAGCGGTGACAATACCATGGTGACCTCACCTCCTATGCCAACCCTTATAAGCCCTGTTCTTGGAGAAAGTGCCAGTACTTATCAACCACAGCGGTTCCAACAGCAGAGTCAAGGGAGAAACGGTAGTCGTCCGAATATGAGGGAGGGCCTCGCCTGGAGAGATGGTATGATTGCATTCTCTTTATCTGTGAAGAAAGAATTGATTGCAAAACAATAAAGGATTGTTTTTACTTTTGACCACAAACATTCCCAATCACAAATTTGTGTGAACTATACCTAATAAATCTTTTTACAATTGTTCATTAATTGTTTTGCCATTTTACCAAACCCTTTTCAAATGTCACTCTTAATTAAATTATAATGAATCAAATTGAACCAAAATCAAAGATTTTGTCATTTTAAAGGAATGTTATAAGTGATTCATGTTCCCATGTCACTCTGTAAATGATGTAACACTGTATCAATGTAATAGTAATAATATATAAAAAGGCTAACTAGAAAATTTGACAAATTTGTTTTTCTTTTTTCAATCTTTTGATGGAATTTGACGAAAGAAAGTTGATTAGTCAAGCTGAAGGACTCTATATTCTTAAAATATTCTAGCAAGTTTGTGTTTAGCATCAAGGCCATTAGTTATTTCACTGGAGAAATTTAAGGTTTAAATATCACATCAAGTGAACATTTTAAAACGCTGTAAATTTAGTTAAAATAGCAGCGAGAAGATTCAAATATCAGTAAAAGTTATTGCTTTTTGTGTTCTTTGTAGCTTTCTCACCCTGGTTCAATATGCACCTCTTCAACTTAAGTCCGTCTATCAATCCATCTTCTGACCTTCTTGAATTCCTGATATTTCTCTCTCTCATCTAGCAATTCCTGAAGAATCATCCGAGGATGAGTTTGCCAACCGAAGGCAAAGATTGCAATCACCAAGCCTCTTACAGAGAGATGAAAAACAATTTTACCAGAATCTTTTGGTAATGTACAAAGTTTTCATATATTCCTCCAGACATTTAACAAAATCTTTCGGTAAAGTGCAAACTTTTTTTTCTTACAGTCCTCTAGAATTCTAGCAAAATTTTGGTTGGTTTTGTTTTTGTTTGAACAGAAAAGTACCAGCAACAGCTTTCCTTTCCATTCCATTTGGTTTTTGACTTTTAAATAAATACAGAGTTAGAGTCAATTGCCTGCATCATCCATCCTATTGTCGTTGCAAGCAGCAAACAATGTAATATACCAATGTTATATATACTGGCCAACTTTCTATTATTCTATTTATTTTATTTATTTATTTATTTTACAAATTTGCTCTAAGGCGCTTTACAGTAAAATACATACAAACATGATATACAAATATATAAATCGATAATGTAAGGTATAAAAAGGGTAGAAAATTTGTTACATACAATCTGACAATAAATTGTATAAAAACTGCAAATGGAAAATCGAAAATTATACAAACAAAATCTTAAAATTTAAAATATATATAAATGTGAAAAATTTTAAATTTTAAAATGCGCTATAAATGCAAAATGGAAAATGCGTTGTAATAATGTGACAATATAAATTCTATTAAAACTACATGGTTTTGATAGACTTTGAACCACCAGATATATTTGATAAACCATCTACAATCTCATCATTTTCATGGGCATTATCTCAAACTGTATTTGAAAGCATACAGAGATACAAGTTGAATATTTATTGTTAGCTCTACAAAGAGAGGAGGAACATGCACAGGAATCATTTGCAGCTCAATTTGTCGGACAGATGTATTTTCGTCCTTCTCTCGAGGGAAAAGACAAATTTTAGTTAAGTAACGCTGCATTTAAAGTTTGCTATTTTATGTCCCTTATGAAACAAAACATAAGATTACAAATGAGTTGACTTTCTGCTACTGCATGACCGGGCTACTCCATTACTTAATTTTGAGTTTTTGTTCATTAATATAACTTGTCGTCAACCTACTGTAGCTCAAAGTTTTTATGTGAAGCCCTTCATCAAAATGCAAAAAAAAAAAAACACAGATTTTTTTGCTTATGTTTGGTAGGGTCAAGTTGAGAACTTCCTCCAAGATGACAAAGACTGCCAAAAAGAGATGAGTGATGATAGCAGCAAAGAGAATGATGATGGTGATGATGTTGATGATGATGATACATCAAGTGATGATGATACATCATGTGATGATGATGATGATGAAGAGATGGTTACCCATGGAGATGGTGGCAGATCCCTTCTCTACAGGTACAATGAATAATAATGAATTTTTTAAGTGTTTCACTATTCGTTGAATGGGATCTTCGGTTGACGGGCTACACAGGCACATTTTTGTTAATCTTTGGATATTACTTCTGGGTCTGTCTCAGACACTCTCAGCCTTCCTATCATAGATAAGTGTATTAATGGTGACATCAGTTCAAGAGTGACCGTACATTGCTTACTTCCTGTGTTGCATTCTGGGAAGGGCAAGGCGAGTGGGTTTACTCTTTTCATTCACTGAAATGGCTCGTCATTGTCACAATTTTAACATTAAATCCAAAATGTTATCAGTGTTATCAATGTTTTTTTTTTATTTTTTTTTTATAATTCTTCTCTACATTAACTTGCAGTGTGTTACCCCACCATATCCTAACCCCTCCTCCCTCTCTAATGTCTTACCACTCTTGCAAAGGGTCAGACCACCTCAATGTAGAACTTAACCTGTCTTGAGTATTGTCACAAATGATTTACAGAACAACTCAGATGTCACACAAAGTTGGATTAAGAGAAATACATCTTCTACCATCCACCATTTACAAAGGGTCATCTTCTAGGAGTCTGATGACCAACATTGCAAATTTTGTTTTTGTTTAATCAGAATCAGCTTGATAACAGAGAGAATTAAAACACCTGATATTTGTCAGAGATACCCAGCAATGTGGATCTTCAAACAAATACATCTTCTTTGCTGTCATTTCTAATCACTGGTTCTCTTCTACAAAACAAAATATAGATTACGCTCTTCGAAAATGTTTTGCTATCCATGTAAAATATATCACAGCCAGTCAACATTGCAACCAATATTAGTTTGTTGGTTGTTTTTGTCCCATTTGCAGCATACATTGTCCCCCACTGTTTAGAGGGATTGTACCTCCGAGCAGGCCTTAATCGGTCCGGTGCTCATATTCTAGCATAGTTTACCTGTCCTCGAAGTTGCCAATGTTTTGGATCTGTACTTGTACTCATATTGGAGACATTTTGAATACTAGTACAAAAGGAGCTTAATGCAAAAAACATATACTGGTACCTGGGAATTAAGAGCTTGTATTATGTAATCACACCAATTGGAAATTCTTGGAATTCTTGTTCTCTGTACTCACTCATACTCATGCTGTTGTACTCATACTTACAATTCTGACTCCCAAGAAGTTTAGTTTCAAAAATTAAAAAGGTGGTGTTGTCTTCTATAACTTTCCTCTGTTTAAAGACTATTTCTTCTCGTAGTCATCCATTCTCTACAGGTAAATTGGGAAAATATATAAAACAAAGTACAGCTAGGAGGTTCACATGGTTCTAATTCTATTGTGTTTCCCCACTTTAATTCAGTTAAATGTCCATCCTTTATAAAATTACATAATTTGTTAATAGTAAATGTCAAAGTCATGTTTTTGACGCATGCCTGTATCTGACCTCAGATGTCAGCCTGTCTTATTTACTGACAAAACAAACACCTGATTAGTATCAGATGCCAGAGATAGCTACTGCAAGGCTTGGAACATCCTGCTTGGATGACAGGACTTTAAAGTAGCTAATTTGAATGTATTTGGGTAAATATTTGATATTGCAGACTAAATTAGTAGAAAGATTAGAAAGTAGATTATGATATTGGATCAATATTTCTATATTTTTCTTTTGCTCTTAAATGGTCACAGATCTATTCTTTGCAGCCCCGACGTACACCCTCACATCAATTACGTCTCTTTGGCCGACTTTGGACTCGGCCCATCAGATATGAGCATGGAGGCTGACGCAATCGCTATGAAATACCTGTCAGACGAGGAACTAGCTAAGATTTCCTCCGAGATGAATCGTGGCGGGCTGAGCGACGGAGTGAGCCCTCTATTGAGGAACGTTCTCACGTCCGGCATACCCGCCCGCCTGCTGAACGAGAAATCCACGGTCAAGTCTCGGGTGGAGTTTTCTTTCGCGACGAGGAAGTACCTGGAAAAGCACGGACTCGGAGAGGCCGTCGAAAGGGGCGAGGAGGACCGCAAGAAAAAGAGTAGGAAAAAGAGGAGAAGGAAAGTGAAGAAGATTACAGAGACACCAGGGAGAGAGACAAAACAGCCAGATTTTGAGCGAATCTTGCAGATCGACGGCCAAGAAGATGGCAGAGAGGTTAGGCAGCGAGCTCATCCGGGGTCGGGGGAACAGGGCGTCTCTGTCGGGAATATTTTGGACTTTAATAAATTAAAAACCCTGCCTAAATTGTTTTGAGGGTGGAAATTTGTGGACTGCATCACTTCAATATCGGTATCGCTAACATTTGTGATTAATTTTCTGTGGGTCATATTTGATTCCCTTTGAAATTAATCTTTCACACTGGATCTTCAGCCACTATTATTATTTTTATTTTTATTTTCATTTTTTTTTTTTTTTAACATTGAAGAGAAGTGGGATGGGCAGCATTTAAAGGTTGGGTACCATGCTGGGTTGCTCTTTTATTCTCGTCTTTTAATATTTCTATCTTTCTACCTTTCTGTATCAATTCTTGTCAACTGCTGATAAACAGTGGCTATATCCTTTATAACCAAACAACAAAATGCTTTTGATCCGAATTGACACTTATTTCTCGCTCACAAAAATGTAGAAAACAGAAAATCTTTACGTGAAGCATTATCAAATAATGTATCATATCATATGTATCTATATATATATATATTAATATATCATATATCTTAATTAAAGCTTTATTATGTGTCAATTTTATTAGAGATGTAATTGTGTTGTTTTAATTTATTTTGTATTATTTTTGTGAAAGTTATTTATTGTATTACAAAAATTGTCAATAAAGATTTCCCTTATGAAACATTTTATTTCTTTATGTTAATAACCTTTGTGTTATCTACCATAGAGGTCGCCTTTGAAGTGCGTCTTTGTGAAAGTTGAATGCTGGTTAATTAGTGAGACATTAATTGGCAATGCACAGCTGTTTGTTTTAAGTCTGGCGGATTATTTCCTTATCTTGTTTGTTTATTTACCAGGGAAGTGTTTTTGTTTCGTATTAAGTCCCTACCGGCTGTCAATTAGTTTCAAAAGTCAATAGCAAATAGTGCCTTCAACTGAGCCCAATGAAAAGCGGGAGTGGGGGCTTTGGGGAGAAGGAGGGAGTGGAGAGTCTGAGGGGTTGAGCCTTCGACCCGGGGTCAATTAGCAGGCTGGGAAATCTGGGATAATGAGTAATGCATTCTCATTTATATAATATACATAAGGGGGCAAATTTAGACTTAATTTATCCGTTATTATTTATGAAGCAAAATATTTAACCAAATAGGAACCAACTTTGTTCAGTTTAACGGAATCTCTAATAAGAGCAATATAAAATACGGTCATGCACTTCAGAGACTTGAAGATGAAATAATGTGGAACAGGAAATAAAACTTTGATCACACTTTGCCACAGGGGCGGACGGATCGGGGCCTCTGTGAGACACCAAATTTTCGGTGTCGACGAAACAGTTAATAGGTCACAAGGTATTAGCCATCAACTGTTTGAAACCAAAGAAAATCAACATAAAGAAATGAACTCTAGAAGAGAGTTGTTTCTATACCAGAATTTGACTTTTGATCAACACCAGTTGCCTCTTCCACCCCTCCCCCTCACAGGGACCACATTTGCCTCTTCCACCCCTCCCATTCACAGGGACAACATTTGCCTGTTACACATACGTCCATCATCATATTTGTAGAGGACAAAGTGTTAACAGCATCAAGTTATTTTATCTGAGTCAGCTCAGCTAATAACTATTGTGGAACGTTCCCGTAGCTCAGCTAAAAACTCTAATGTGGAACGTTCCCTCTGTGCTGGAATAGAATAAACTTACCGTCTCCTCAGGCTTGCCTCGGACGGCAACATGTTGAAAGCAAACACTTGTTTGTAAAGACAAAACGGAATTACATTAAGAAGAATAGTATTTTTATCAAACCAAATAAAAGATTGTCTTGAAGATATTCGCCGTGAGGCTTCGAAATTCTAATGATGTAAAACGGAAACGTCTTTCTGGTATCATTCGTTTATTTGAAAAGAAAGACGGCCATTTCTTCCAAATGATATCAAAATTGATCACCAATGGTCAAACAATTACATTTTATGCGATCGACTGAAGAGCATTTTTACCATAAAACTATTTATATGTCTTTAACTAATAAGATACCATTTATTTTTTTGACAAATAAAAATATATATTATAAAAAGAAACTCCTGACTTGTTTTATGGACTCACCGTAGCTTTGTGGCTATTAACTGTTTAGTTTCTCAGACTTTTAGGGAGTTTTATTCGCATGTGTCTATTTTATATATATACGGGCTCATTCGATTTTGTTTGTTTTAATTTAGGAGATGTCTAAACTTCTTTGGCCACTTTGGTAATCATCATGGGACATCTAAAGCAATCCTCTGTACACAGTATTTATCTATACATGTGTATAATTTCCCACGAAATCTCGTGTCTTTTGTTGTCACTTTAAACAACTTCGTTGGACAATGGTTGAGCAAATATTTACGGTTTCTGGAATATTCTTTAGAGCTGGAATACACAGATGCAGTGACGTAACACCAGCCTGGGCTTGAGAGAGTCGAAGCTCAGGATCCCGGATCCCGATGAGCTAGATATCGATCAAGAGGATTTGGTCACCGAATCTTAAATGCCCCATAGTGCGGTCTCACAATTTCTTGCTTCGCTCGCTTCAAATGGCCCCATTTAATCTTTGGCCCGGGCCACCAAGTGAATTGTTATGTCGGTGTGACAAGGTGTGGAATCTCCCCCTGGAGTATTTTAACCCTGGTGTAAGTTTTGCGAAGTCCTGGCATGTACTCTGACGATATTTTTTTACGGTGTACAATACTATGATGTAAGTATGCGGATGGGTAAACATAAAAACACGACACAGCTTAAAGGCATTGAAGACGTGCCCCAAACAGCGTGTCGCCATCTTTAAAAGGTTAACTTTCCGTTGCTTGCAAGTGAAGTATTTCTCTTGTCGCTACAAAATGCAGACAGTAATGAAACGTGATACATTGTTATCTTTAGCTGGACCTGAGATGTCCATTGCTGTATCGTTTGTATACTGTGATGTGGGTATTGACCGCAGCTGTATGTACTGACTTTACCTTAGTGTCTAATTATCGACGGTAGCAAGCTGTGTGTGTATTTTCTGAGATCGATGGTGGTGTCTAACACTTCTGTTACACCTCATTCGAAACCAGGTCAGATTACCGGCATTAGACGTTTCTTTTTGCGCGAGTCTTCACACCCTTTAAAGTCTGTCCGCTCCCTAGACACTGCTCTCTCTTCAGACATTGTGTCGCTGCATGATTTGTCAGGCTTTATCACGTGAAACTCAGCCTCTTTGTCGAGATGGATAAATTTGGCAAAAAGACATTGGGAAAACTATCGCGACGTTGAGAAACTTTGAAAGCTGTTATTTGGAGTGGTGCAACATTCAGAGGGCTTTTAGTTTTGAGTAGGCAATTAGACAATATTAAAGTGATATCTTGTTAGAAAGAGTGAATCATCATACTGAAATTGTGATCATTATTGTAAATTGTATGTTTGCTTTATGAATGTTATTGCATATTTTCAGAAATTATGTTACATTCGCTTTCCTGCACTTGCTCTCTGCTTTCAAGAACATCAGACAGCTCTTCCAGTCTACGTTTTGATAAACACTTTGAGATTTCGTAACATTTTCACCACATTTGGATTCCCCAACCCACACCCTCTATAGAAGTAGCACTTTAAACTCAAACACTCCCCGACTGATTGAGTCATCTGAATCTATAGGGCCAGATTTGAAAGAAGTATTTTATAAAGAAAGGGCGCTGACGTGGGTTCATTGAAGCCACCTCCCATGTATGGGTGTCTTCTCCCTCCCCCACCCCTACCCACCCCACCCCACCCTTACGCCACTCCACCCCAAGGAAAAAAACTAAGAATCGTGGCGTGCACAAGTGGGTGGGTGGGGGGCAGGGGACATGTTTAGTCGGACATGTTTTGAAATCAGAGGGGAAAGAATTAGACCACTCTTCTATGTGCTGCCCCTTTTTTATTTATTAGCAAAACATTTCCTTTAGACATAATTCTGGACCTCATTTATAGTCAAAAATATGACTCAGAATGGACCGTATGTCATATGAATATTAAAAAAACAATTCTGGGGAGGACCCCAGAGTCCCTATTAGGGAGTCGGTTTTAATGACCCCGGAGCAGCATCCCCTCCCTTATAATAACCTTGGTTCCCCGCTGGTCCTTCCATTAAAGTTTACACCCCTGCCTAAATAGGTCTGTTCGTCTATATACCCCATCCGCACCATACACCCTCCTACAGTGGCGGAGCGTCCATACAGTCAGGGGGCGGATGCCCCCCCTGACGGACTCAAATGGACTGCTGGCGCCCTTTTCAGCTCTTTACCACTTTTTACTTATTCGCGATTATTGACTTTTTTATTGCGCTCTCATCTACCTATTGACATTTGTCACATTTTGTTGGTGTAATTTGGCGATGACACCTTTTTATTCTCCATTTATCTGCAAATTAGCCAGGCCCGGAAAGGGTCATTTCCGGCGATCTAGGGAGTATCTTTACTCAAAAAATTTCTGTACGCTACGCGCCAACCTGTGGTGGCCCTCCGCTTAGATAGTGTCGAAAGCGCCCCTACAGACCATTCTCGCCCCTCCTGACCAATACCCCTAGCTCCGCCACTGCCCTCCTACCCCATATCCTATGGGTGGAGTAACGTTCAAAAGACCTAGATCAATCCATTCTTACTGCTTTGTGCTCTCGTTGTAAAATTAACCATTCTTAAAGATATGACATTTTTCGACTAGAAATCTTTATTTATATTCTTTCTCTTTGATGGGTCTGACAAGGGAGTTGTTATGGAAACAACTCCCTGGTCTGACCGACAACATTTCTCATTAATGATACGACAACTTGCAAAATATCATTATTTTCCGGAAGAAAAAAAACATATACCACCAGACAATGTCTTTCAAAATACATAAAAAATTCGATTTCATTATAATTATTGTTATCGTCGTTATTCGTTTTGAATGATCAAATACAAAACAGTTTATTGATTGGAAATATTATTTATTATCGGTTCGAGTTAGACAAATTCAATAATTCACGATGACAAAACACGTGTGATCATAAGCAAAACTGTACTTGATTTAAATTGTATTCAAATCTATCGCCTTCGGATTTAACTTAATTATTGATAAGGATCTTTATCAAATGGACTTAATATTTCAATATTTCAAGTAATAATTATATTCAATAATTAATTGTATTGCATTGAATTGTGATGTTCCGGTTTTTGGTTTTAACTGGTCACGCTGAACAACGAGTCTATAGGGCGTATACCCTGACAGATTTGATCTTCATGGCTGCGTCTTCACCATTATTGGTATCAGGATTCCAAGTGGGATACCAGTCTGCTTTGGCATCGTAAAAGTCCTTGGCAGCAGTTGGCGAGGTGTTCAGCCAAGGTTTGGGTTTAGGGGTGTTGGTGAAGGAATCGGAAAAGTAGCCGGTGCCTCCAACAGCAACGTTCAAAAGGATGTAAAACTGAAATGAAAAAAAAATATTAATGACAAAAGTAAAAGTTACAGTCAAATGCGATGTATTCATCTGTTCTTATGAATATCATCAGGTATTCAACAAGGGATAAAGCGTGTTATAAGGTTTAATTTGTCTCTTGGATGAAATATTATCATTGCAATAAGAGAAGAAAAACCATAATTTGGCTTCGTGATGTCATAATTAGACTTGTCCAAGTCATCACTCTATTTTGTGAAGGAACATAAAATCTGCGATATTGATGGTTCCATTCAATTGTAAGCATTCTCGTCTCCCAAACACATTTTCACTTTGATCATATTCAAAATGTGCATAAAAATGTTCCGTATTTTTTTTAAATAGAACTTATGATTTTAGACGTTT
>JAIPMN010033421.1:0-13862 GCA_020650975.1 Apostichopus californicus
TCCTTTTAAATATGGACAATGGCTGATATTGAACAATGACGTACACAGGACTTCAAAGGTGGGGTGGGGTGGGGGTGGGAGTGAGGGGAGAGACAAGTTCTAACTTTCCCCCGACTGAGTAAGGTAGGGGTATGCAACTTTATAGACGGTCTGTATAGGCGGATCTATAAATTTTACGAATGAGAGGTGTATAGTTGTGGGGTCGATGAATGCGACACCCATGCAGGAGGTGCACTGTGGAGATGTCCAACAGAAGAAAAAATTTAGAGGTCAAATAGTTCATTCTTATGCATATTTTTCACCATACACTTAATTAGGTCAATAATTATGTCTGAGCGCAAGGTTGTGCTAATAAGTACTTTGAACTTGGATCTTGAAAAAAAATCCCACGACTGAACGATTTTCACCCGATTGAACGCTTTTTCCTCCGACCAACGATGGAGATGTCTCCTTTGCGTACGCCATTGATATTTAAGATAAAATGGTACACGGCTTATATAAGTTATGTGTCGCAGTGAAGATATACAGATTGGTTCCAAAAATAAGTGCACAACAGTCAGTGCGGCATTTTCGTTTGTTTTTCTTTTTTTGTCAGGAACTTTCCACAAATCCTTTAAAATTGTCATTGTTTCATCAAAAGTTTTAACACAAAGAATATCGACTTCTTGTCGAGCTTCCGAGAAAAGAAAGAACCCTGAAACTTTGGCAAAATATATGAGGTCACCTTGTTTGCTGATACAAATAATATGGCACTGCCGTAGTGTGCATCCCATAGCATCCCTGCTCCTATACATGTTAGTGATTGCAATTCATGACACAATAGATTCACACTATACTAAACTCGAACAATGTAATTGACGTCATCGGTAAATTTATCTTAAAGGAACGTTCCTGGTATTTAAATCGTTTTATTTATATCCAATACCTTGCAAACCAAAACATTGGATATAGTTCTGAAATGAACTCAAAATATTTAATTATCAACCATTCCTCTGAGCTTTTCCCTAACAGAAAGTATGGTTAAGACCTAAGACCTAAGGTGACGATATGGGCTGTATCCCTACAGTATCCTTCCATCTATGTAAAACCACGCCATAATCATTGAGTAAACGTATTTATTATATTGGTGATGATTAGATTTTAAACTGTAGGAATTAAAATGTAATAATGGTGTAAATATCAGCAGAATTGATGGTGATTTTAAGGTGTATTTTTTTTTTTTATAGAAATTCGTTAGTGAAATGGGAAAATTACGCGACGACAGTAGCCTACACACAGCGTGAAAATACTATTTTAAACTTCGCCTATTCTAGAACAACATGTGAACGGACATTGTGAATAAATATGCAAATGCTATGAGAGTCTATCAGCTATCGTATGGTAGGTAGGACATGCCTAATGAAACTCATGGCATTGCGGGAGTGGCAAATTTAGTGCGTAAGTTAATGAAGCAAATTTGCAATTAACTATGGAAGCTAACCCTATGTATGGTATAAGCAGGTTTACGTCTTTTGCCTATACCAATCATATCTGGGTTAGTTTCAAATCACTGCAGCTAACTGAGCATACGCTTACAACTCGAACAAAAACAAAACAACACTAGTTTTTACAAGGCATAGGCCTGTACTTATCTGATTTACAGGTTGAGAGAAAATGACATTTGAAACTTACCTCAAGCCTTCAATATCTTTTAATAATAACAAGAAGATGGTTGTGACGTCAAGGAATCCCTTTGTCCGAACGGCCCATATTATTTCCAGGGCTTCTATCGAGGGTCAAGTCCCCCCCCCCCCCCAAATGTTACCCACTTAAATGTAGTGTCACTAGATATATATTATTGTGGCTTACAACGGAGCGTGATAAAGAAGTCGGGCGAAGTATAATTGAAGAGAAGTTTCGATGCTAAAAGCCAGTAAGTAACCAACACAATTGAGGGGCTCGTTTACCTTAACTTCAAGTAATTTACTCCTAATCTTTGAATGGGTCAACGTTTACGAATAAAGAGTGCAGCCCAAAACAATACAATGTAAGGCATTTGGAATATGCTCAATCTTCTTTGAATCATTTTGGAGTCTTATTGTTGGTTATGTCGTCCACTTAGGTTGGATATATCATTGACGCAGAGTGAATCAGTGACGTCACAATCATGTTCGTAACGTTCATTTGGGAGGGGTGGGGGCGAGGGTGTAGGTAATTTTCAAAATATCAGTTTCTCATATGTGAATCATATGAGCATATGCATTGGTGAAGTGCCGTCTTATATTTTTCGAGTTATTTCCGATAAATATACAAAAGAAAATATGGATTTTTCTCTCAACGTATATCCCTTTAGATAACAATACATCACGTCACATGATTATTTCCTTGACTGCATTAAGGTAAGTTGCCTAACATCAGAACCATGAAACCTGTCGAAACCATCACAGATTCAGGCCACTAAATATTCTCCTGCTCTCGGCCCCAACTTTGGTTTGTGTTCTATATTTTGATTATCTCAGAGAGACATATAGAACGAACAATAATTATAATAATAAAAAAAATAATAAAAAAAAAACAATTCACAGCTTGGTTACTGTTACTTTATTTGATAGTCCAATAAGAAAACGTCATTTCTGTAGCAGGCTGTACCGATTTTCTTTTCTTAATTACATGAATAGACAATACTTTCTTCAGGATCCAACTTTGGCTTAAATACGCGGAACAGTGTGTCAATATATACGGTAGTCAATAGTACACAGCATGAATATGTCATGACTGTTGACAGCAGTAATAAATATTTGATTTTACATAAACTTCATAAGTTTAAAATAAAGTAAACTATTTATGTTCCAAAGGATCTCCAACATTCAGCCTAATACATAAAAAAAGGTCATAGTTATCTTTGTAACAAGGGTATCTATGACTGAAGCAATTGTTGGTTTAGTTTGATGTTTTCCGCACGAAAGTACATGAATATACATGACTAAACATGAATAAATATGAATATACATGAATGGAACGCTATAGGTGCACCCAATTATCCATACCCTCGGTAGGAAATATCCATATGAAATGTACCATGTTATGAAGGATATGCGTATAGAAAGTGTGTTCTTTTGTTTATGCAAATGTACTTTCTATATTCATTTTCATAAGTTATCCCTACAATTAAACTTAACTAAGGTGCTGAGAGTCGCAACAGATGTTTTAAACATCTTACTGTACTAAACAGGCAACATTATACTGTATCCATATTTTCAAAACGTAGCCTACATGTGCACCACATACTGGCTTTGCGAATAAGAATCGAGAGGGAGTTATCAACTTATAACACTCCCATTCATCAGGTAAACTGCAACCTCAAAGTGACTGGACCACACAGTTCATCATATACAGACCAGTATATCAGGTACTTCGAAACAACACGTAATCCAACTACATAGAAAAACATAACACTCATTGGGTCTCCGAATAATATATATTTAGATTGTTCTTCACATTTGTCCAGGGACTAAGCGTTAGGTTTTCACTATGCTTTTCACAGCGTTCCTTATATTTGATACAATATTGATCTGTTGATTAACCAGCTTAACAAGTACATCGGATCTATATACGTATAACATCAGTCATCAAGGTATGCCTGAAAGTCAAAACAAACATGTTGGAAGAAAACCTATATTCAATATTTTTATTTTCAGTGTTTTTTAGACTGTGGCTTTATTGTCACGCTCCAATTCATGAGGTCATTATCTTCGCTGTTGATGTATATCATTGCCAATTTTCCGTTATTATTATGTTTTTAATCAGGTGACAACGCTACGTCCTATAGTAATTGCTATATTTAAGCCTAGAAATATTGACTATGGTTGGTGGGCTTCCACTGTCACTATATCATATACCGCCCTCAATAAATCGCATTCAGGAAGAATATAATAAATCATACGCTTAAAACACACGATGATGCGACAAAGATAACCATATGATGGATGCTAAAATCAGCTGTTTGGTTATCAATATTTTCCTACAGTTTTACAAATTCTTTTCCCCCGATTAAAATCCAGCACAAAATTGCAATTTATCAAACCTTAGACACTCTAGAAGTTTTTATTTTATGACATTTAGTAACGAATCAATTACCGAGTCTCTTCCATGGTAAATATTGTTTTAGATCTGTCAACACACACTTTTATTAGATGGCAACATTGACTGTATAGTATCCAGAAACTATACCAAATAGTCTGACGTAAGATACTGCTTGAAAGGGACCACAGTGTCCTGCACTTGTCCATGGTGATACGGAATTATTCAGTCATATTTCTGTTTATAAATTCATCGTGATATCAATAATTGTATGACACATCACTTCAACGGTTAAAGCAGATTGATGCGTTTGAACGATTATTTTACCAATTTTACACGTATTATCAGTGGCGGAGCGTCCATACAGTCAGGGGGCGGATGCCCCCCCCCCCCCCTGACGGACTCAAATGGACTGCTGGCGCCCTTTTCAGCTTTTTACTACTTTTTACTTATTCGCGATTATTGACTTTTTATTGCGCTCTCATCTACCTATTGACATTTGTCACATTTTGTTGGTGTAATTTTCTGACAAAATGGCAATGACACCTATTTATTCTTCGTTTATCTACAAATTAGCAAGGCCCGGAAAGGGTCATTTCCTGCTATCTAGGGAGTATCTTTACTCAAAAAATTTCTGTACGCTCCGCGCCAACCTGTGGTGGCGCTCCGCTTAGATAGTGTCGAAAGCGCCCCTACAGACCATTCCCGCCCCCTCTGACCAATACCCCTAGCTCCGCCACTGCGTATTATATAGTATTGAATATAACTTATCAAAATGAGTTATCCTGGTCCTAGATTTGTTCACCAAATGAATGCTACTAAGCGATTAATTATAACGATTTCGTTCGGTTCTCTTCAATTCGTCGTCCAGACAATATTTCATATTAATCGCGTGTAAGACGCAAATTGGAAAGTTTAATCATTTTAAATATTTAATCTATTCTGTTAATTAAATGAAGGTGTATGCTATAATCAAACGAATGACTAATGTGTTATTATATGATGTTTAACATCGAAAATGTTCTCAAAGTGAGCTCTAAAAGATGCAGTAACAGGATAAACGAAGCAATCTATTGAGTGGATTTTTGTTTTGTTTTCAAAGCTGAACAGATTATGTCTTGGAGCATGGAACATGCTTGGAGTTATACAACAGAATTGCAGTTGCCATGCATCACATTCATATTTGAAGCAAAGACGGGAGGGATGGGGGGTGGGTGGAATGGGGGGGGGGGAGGGGTTGTACTCAATGCCACAAATTTTATCTGAGGAGACAATGAAGTACTACATTCAAATGATGACACTTTATCTGATCTCAACAACCTTTCGTATTTTAGTACTGCAAATGAAACGCTGATACATTAAAAAATCTGTTAATTTCACCCATATCAGGATGTAGTATTGTTGTTAAAAGGGTTGTTATTCATGGGGCGTGGGAGCGGGTGGGTGGGGAGGGGAGGGGGGTTTGGAGAGGTGCACAGCTTTATGGGATACAAGTTACATATCTTATTCAACTAAAACAGGAATAGTTAACAGAAAATACTAGCATATTATCACATAAGGAGGGAGGGGAGGGGGTAGTGAGCCCCATTGAAGGATCCTGCCTACCGTGGTCAAACCACGATACTCGAAATGAACTTCTTTAAAGTTGAATTGATTGATGTAAAATATAACGACACAGCTTTAAATAATCTCTTATAAAATATTGTTGTATAGATACACTGCTGGTAGACATGTATGAACTTCATACAGCCAAATATGTTTTATAATCATGTTAACATCCTCTTTCTCCATTTGTGCCTTGGACTAATAACCTTCATTTTATTTTCCCTTTGAGTTATTGTTTAACTCGTGAAGATTAGAAGAGTTTCGTCTTCAAAAGGTCTTATATTGAAATGACACTTTTCAGTTTTGAGAGGTGTTGATTATTTCTAGTTAACAGCTCTTTGATCTCCTTTGCAACGGTGAGAGCGGAAAGCGTTCATCAATAGCGCCGTTGTCTTCACCTTGCTGTTCGACGGTAACACAGCTTGTATTATCAGCATGTTCAACAACATCATCAGTGTCTACATCAACATGAACCTCTGCCTCGCTGTCAGAATTCAGCGATTGTCCATCCTCAAATGGTCTAGACTCTTCGTCTTCGGCCATTAGGTCCTCTGAGTCGGATAAATCACTATCCTGTACATTCATTCCCGTTAACTCGTCCATTTTCAATTCAGCATCTCGAAGTTCTAGTTGCCTTCGTGTGTCCTCAGTGGCAATCAGGGGTGGAGGCAAGCTAGCGCCTAAATTACATTTCTGAGATAGGTGCAATTTCTCCAACTTAATTCTCATGTGTTGTTTCTCACTCTGTCCAGCTTTTCTCTTGACTGCTCCTAAACCTCTCACCTGTGTTTCTGGTTCGTCTTTCGTCGACAAATCTGCTTTGAGTTCATCTATGTCTCGTTTGAGCTTTGCGCGACGGTTTTGGAACCACGTGATGACTTGCGCATTCGTGAGCCCGAGCGTCGACGCTAATTCGTCACGGTCGGCCGGAGTGAGGTACTTTTGGTATAAGAATCGACGCTCTAGTTCAAATATTTGATGATTGGTGAACGCAGTTCGAGATTTCCTCTTCTTTCGTGGCGCTTGACGGCTCAATAAATGCAGCGAATCCCTCTTACCTCCAGAGGCTGCGGCTGAAAGATATAACAAAACGAAATGAGAGAAACTTTAAAACGGAGAAATTTGGATCAAATAATGAATGCACATTGTTAATGACAGTGGCGAGGGGGGGGGGAGGGGGAGAGAGGGGCGGGGTAAGACAACAGGGGTGACTCTGCCAATAATTGACACAACAATTAATCTTTTGTAGAACATCGGTCCACAAATTTAATTTTCGATCCTTATCTTGTCAGATAGTTTATGTGTATGTCAGACATACTTACTCTCCCCCACTTGAGAGTCACGTGTGAGTCACGTGTGGGTTGACTATCCCAGCTTGATGACATAACAAAAAAAATCACAATAATTCGAAATGATTCGATTTGGCTGCCAATAATCGGACTGTGTCTAATATATACCAATAAAATAATATATTATTGAAGAAAAGGGGGCTGAATTATCAATTGTAGGAAAAGAGCATCGCATCAGGTACATAGAGAACAGCTATAGGTTAAACGCTACGACGCCGATTAATTGCGGTTAGTCGAACAAAATCTCGGTGGTATTCGATTTACCGATCAATTTTGTCCTAGATATAATCTAGTCACGTACTGTGTTAAAAGTCAGGATGTATCACGATATTAAAATGTTATCAAATCAAAGTCGGTCTCTCTCTCTTGTTCATGCGCACTGCTTCTCTGATTAGGTTTAGGATAGGTAGGCCTAATTAGATTCATATATTCATCGCGTCCTCGACTTCTACCCAAGCCAGCCATATAGGAAACATGCTTGATTAATAATACACGTGCTACCACAAAAACTAAAATAGGAACCAACTTGTCATAACTCATGCTTTTGTTTGACTTCACTTTCTTTCAATAAATCTTCTTACCGGTCTTCCTTAAATTGTTAAACAAAACTTCTGCAAAGATAATCGAACACATGACATCCTCAGAAGCTAATGAAATCAAAACACAATTAACTCAGAGATCATCACGTAGAAGTAGCGTAATCATCTGTGAACTCACAACTGATGGATTACTTAGCCACATGTAACTCATTAGAAAACTTCCTGTATCTCTCAGAGCTTGACAAAAGTCTATATTCTCCGCGCTCCTCGTCTTTAAGGATAACGTTTTGGCAAGAGTTTTGTAATAAAAAAATGTACACATATTTGACAACAGGCCATCTTTTTTCTCTTCTTGTCTTGTCTTGTCTGTTTTTGTTTTCTTTTTTTGCTTGTGAGTAAATGTGGTAGACGTAATGGGCGATATTTCATACTACAGTTTATACAGTACCTTCGACTAATTAAAGGGTGCTTTTTCTTTTTTTCTTTTCATTATAAAAAAAGGAAATAAAAAAAAAGGAAATCAAACTGGTTTCGAAATCTAAAAGATTTGTCATTTGTCGATACATACACTATTGCTATAAAAATAAATAATAATAATAAATAATAAGATCGTTAACATGAAATTTGGGTGAAATTATAGACAGATATTTGTATAAAACGCAATTTATGCTTCGTGGTGAGTTAGGTTAGTTACAATAACAGTTCGCAAGTATATATGAATGAATTCAGCCGGGGTTATTATTAGCATCATGTCAAATTAACCTGCTTCTTGCTAAGAACAACGGGTGTGAAATTTTCACACGCGGTTAAATAGATCATGCTCTTCCTCCGAGGTTACGTAAAGGATGTCGTTTATTCATTTAAGAGCTGGAGAGGGCTTTTGAAAAGTCAATGGAAATTACAGTACACGGCGTCAGAGAATTAATTAAAAGGTTAAACTGCGGACGACTGAAATAAATTTGGTTAAACGTTCGCAAGAATAATTTGAATCAAATGTATATCGAGAACTAAGAAAAAGATGAAACGATTAAAACTAAGATATGTACCCAACCACGTATAGGTTTAATGTCAAACGATCCTTAATTAGTGAGCACTAAATGTGTCCTCAATTCAATTTCGTTTAATTAGTGCTGATTATATCCGAGCCAAAACGATCGACTGATTCATATACACCCTCCCACCCCCTCCCCTCCTCCCTCCCAAAAAAACTCTTAATCTTAATCTGAAATTCAAGTTGAATATTAATAAGCCGCAGGGGGTACAAACAATATGGGCTTATACAGATACAAGGGAAATTATGTTCCATTGTTCCAGTAATTTTGTCTATATAAACTAGGTCACATTTTATTAATGTGGTTTTCATGTGTTCTTTTGAAGAAATGATAGAACAAAGAGAAATCCGATGTAATAGTAATAATAATAATAATAATAGTATTAAAAAGCCACATTAACTTCTCTCTTTTTCATTCTATAGTTTCTTATAACGCCCATATAACCCCTATATAACGCCTATAGAGGCCGACATGGGTAAAAAGGAGAACCCCCAACTAATCATATAACCTCGACCCATTTATGCCAGTTAACTACTAGCTTGAATGTCGCAATATAAGAAGGATTTGAGTTGTTAAAGACATCAACATCCCAAAAAAAATATAAAAAAATCAATGACATTTTTACAAAAAATAACTTTCTGCCTTTTTGTAAAGTAGGACCTAAAATGTTCCTCTTGGTTACCGAATGATGTCTATGAAATGTTTTAAAGCGACAAGGATCATTAATCACAACTCGCATCCTTTCCAACAGTAGGAGAGAGAAAACAATCTTTTTAAGGGGGTATCGAAAAGATTAAAACAATAAAACCCTTATTTACGATACCGCCATACCTCTCTTGCGCAATATACTATAGGTCAAAACTTATATCCAGTCGTTGTTGTTTTTCCTTTTCTTTTTTTTTCTTTTTTTTTATCCTACCAAATTACTGAGAACGCTAACAAGATTTATGACGTTATTACATACTCTTTCACATAACATTCCAGTCAATAATAACCCCCAACCATGTAATGTTTCGGGGTGTTATTGACGGGGCACTGTGTGTTCCTAGGTCATTTTTCATTTTCAGTGATTGCTTGAATGTTTTATTACAAGGAAACAAAAGACGAGGAGGCATTGATACATATCAAAACGTTGTCTTTGATGTGCCTGTGATTTATGTATCAATCTCACACTTCCTGCAAGGAGAATGTCATACCCAGGCATAAATAGTCATAAATTACTAGGCTTTTCTACCTGGCAATTATACGCTACCCTAAGAGTTCCACCTTTTCCCTTACTTGCCCTCGATTTTGAAAATGTCCTTTGATACCACTATATATATATATATAAATGTGGGGCAACCGCAACGTCCGAGAAAATTGCCACATTTTTGTGATTTCGTCTCCTTTTGTATTTCTGGGTCTTTTCATTTGAATTTGGCGCAAGTTGGTGATATCATGTATAATCCACCGCCAAGGTATATAGAAATATAATTTGCAGACAATAGTTAGCAAGAAGTAGCAACTGGAACAATGCATGCGAAATACAGTTGCAAATGAAAGAATATAGTATACATTAACATATAATTTGTGGGACACAGAATTTGCTAAATGGTTCACTACTCTTTTCTTTTGGATTAGCCAAACATTTGTCACCACAAAAGTTTCTTAGTGTCGATCGATTATTGAATTATCGATTACGCAAACTTGGTCATATTATAACGCAGATTTTACATAACAAAGCAACACGATATTTTGAAAGTGGGAGTGAAGGTTTCGTTCATCGTCAACAAAATCAGACGAAGAAAAATGTTGCATGCACAAAATGAAAGTATCTATAACAGGAACCATTTTGTCACTCAAACATATAGAAATGTTGAAAGTAGGACTAAGTTGAAACATTACCTTACATTATATTACTTTACTGATAAATTACTGCCAGTGGGTCACAAGTCATACATTCAAAACTCATGAATGAAAGGTATGACTGTATCTTACACTAGATTTCACAATTCATATAGAAATCCTATAGGGCTGCCATGTCATTGGTCAATCAAACCATGAACTATGAACTATTCTTTAGGTCATCCTTGCTATTGTGAAGATGAGGACCTGACGTATGGTGCAATAATCTCACACTCGTTAGAACAACACTTCGTCAACCAGACACTTTTCATGTTAGCTTCAATTACAGGTGCTTAATGACTCCCCCCCCCCCCCCAAAAAAAAACTTTCATATTCATAATTTGAAATAGAACTTCACTGAAGTCAAGCTTTATGCGGTTTTAGTATCAAATATAATTATACCAGATAATGATAACGCAAAAACTGACTGAGAAATTATAAACAATGAATACATTGGTATAGGTGAGAATTAGTTGAGACTAGTGAAACACTAGTAGTTGTTACTCAGAGTTTCACGCGTTCAACGATCATCACACAACTCCCGATGGTTGTATGTATAAATTAGACCACACGCTAGCCTATATGCGTCATAATGACTACTCTATACGTAATCTTTAGAATCACGCATTATAGTTGCACAAAAAATGCTTTATTGCCATAAATCGTGAGAAACAAGTAAAATTCAACTAATGCGAGGGTACACGATTTACATTTATGCAAATTGGCAGATTCCCGTAGGAACAGATTCTACACATGATCTTAGCCAAATGGCCGAGAAGTGATCGCTTTCGATTCTTAAGAAAAGTCAGCCAGGAAAGAACCTGGGCACGAAAATAACATACATTCAGATATAACAAATTGTGATTGTGTGATCATTGTCAGGCGTGTATCACGAATCCCCAGAAGGGGAACGTAATGCTACACATGTTACTTTTTTAAGAAATCCATATTTGCTCCTTGCATGGCTTCGAAACAGTAACAAAAATCAACTCTTAAAGTAACTTTGAGGTGTGAGTTTATAATTCATCGTGGCTATAACAAAACAGATGGAATCTTTAACAAGAATATATTTGTGTTAAAATTATGATCGCGCATTTTGATGATATGCTCATTCTATATAGTAAAAAGTGCTTTAGTTCATTGGTATAAAAACTGATTCATCTGACGTATAATAAACACAAAAAGTTTAATTTTAAGAACGACCAACTGCGCCCGCGCATTTGGAGAGTTCTCATTGGATGTTATTTGACAAATCGTATAACTCTCAAACTGCAATCAACTGACGTATTTCACCCTCTCGCATAAACGATAAATATACAAACAATAATTCTATATATATATATTTTTTATCACCTTCATATTCTGACCAATAAATTATGGCTGGAGACGCGAAAGGACAAGATGGAATATTATTATCAAAAATATGATTGCGGAGAGTGGAAGGTGAGCTTCTTGAGAGGTACCATATAATAAGACAAAGAAAAGAATTTATATTTACCTTTCTTTCATTGATATGGGGGGGGGGTAGGTATGGGGTAAGGATGGTGCATGGGAGCATAGTTTAAAGCAAGTTAAAGGTTGTGTCGTTGGCGCATATATAGGATGGTAACAGTATTTATGGTCTGCGATAAGCTTTTTTCAATGAGGGTGTGTTGGCAGATATAATGTCCTCTTGTTTTTAAAATTCGGATGATTTTACAAAAGAAGGTAATAGGGCATGAGGTCTGGAATTATGAGATAAAATTAAAATAAATCATGAAGATGGGTAGGTGGAGAGGCAGGTGATATATGGGATTGGTTACATTGAGACTTACAACGCTAAACATTTGAACGCCGAAATTAAATCAAATGAACCAATTAAAGCTACCCTAAAATATAATTTTGTTTATATTTGCCGTGATTCTAATCATGAAGGCAGATTCTCTTAAATGTACTTTCATCAGTGAAATCTTTATAAAGTGTTTCAAGTGGATTCACAGATAAAACAATAAATAATATCAAAATTGTGAATTTCCAGATTGGAAAGCACAACAATCGCAAACTCATTTTGAGCAATAACAAATTAGGCCTATTTGTGTTTTTCTTACAATAAGAAACGGTTTTTTATTATTATATTATTTTCATTCTTGTGATACATAACTGTTTAACTGCAAATAATGCATCGGCCACCAGTTGTTTCCAACACGCCACATATTTTGCGAACGATTTTGACTCCATTCACATTGAAGTTAATAAATTGCATACTTTATTATTATACCATTTTCATATGACTACATATAATGTTGCACGATTCGAGTACACCGATATCCGTTACCGGTTTACCCGGTATATCCCGTACTTTATAACCATACCATTTCCATATAACTATATACAATGTTGTAAGGTTCGAGTACACCGATATCGGTAACCGGGCATCCGGTATATCCGGTATGATAACAATAGTTTCGGGCTATTGAAGTATTCATTGAACACAATTTCAGCTTGATGAAGTGTAATTAGAATTTAGAAAACGATAGTCCAGCGAAAAACAGATTATTATTATTTTTTTATCAATTGTAAATTTTCCTCTGGGCTTTTAATTTAACGAAGAGCCTGTTCTGGACTCTAAATATACTGCGAAGCTGTACGTCACTTCCGGATGGCTTTGCCAACTAGCAAATTGAGAAACATGCTGTATGCCCAATCGCAATTAATTTAAAGCCACCAAACAATACATACACGATACGACGTTAACAAGAAAATACACTAACAGGAGATTTGGGCGATAAAACAGCAATTTTAGTTAATCGTTAACTGGTCAACTCCTGTCACTTGGATTCTGGTCTCGACCACCTACCGATTACCTACGGGATATTATTTTTGCTTCCCGACGTCAGCCGAGAAACAAGAGTCTTATATAAAGATGAGAATGATGCTTATCCGCTGTGAAACTTTTCCCTCTAACATAACTCTTTTAACATAACTCTTTTAGCCCTTATATAATAATGATACGTTTTACATTCCCGATAACATTTTGCAGATGAACAAAATCGTAAGAAAGAAACGCTTATTTCTATAGACAATTGCTCGTTATAGCGATAAACTTAAACAAGTTTCTTGAGGTTGTAAATATATATGTTGTTTTACAAACATATATTTGTCATTTAAAATGTTACTATATACCTTGATGGAATGCATGAAAAGCCTAAATTTAATAATGTCCTTATTGAGATATGTACTTATTCTAAATTATGAACAATGGAATGGCTACATAGCTCTTCTACCAACTATATAAAACATTGGATTAATTATCCTGTTTTAACAGCATATACTTTGCGCATATTTTTGAGAATCTGTGAAATTTCAAATTGTAATGACACAAATCAACGTGATAT
>JAIPMN010033443.1:1199-15209 GCA_020650975.1 Apostichopus californicus
CCCCCCCCCCCCCTGACGGACTCAAATGGACTGCTGGCGCCCTTTTCAGCTTTTTACCACTTTTTACTTATTCGCGATTATTGACTTTTTTTTTGCGCTCTCATCTACCTGTTGGCATTTGTCACATTTTGTTGGTGTAATTTTCTGACAAAATGGCGATAACACCTATTTATTCTTCGTTTATCTGCAAATTAGCAAGGCCCGGAAAAGGACATTTCCGGCGATCTAGAGTGTATCTTTACTCAAAAAATATCTGTACGCTCCGCGCCAACCAATGGTGGCGCTCCGCTTAGATAGTGTCGAAAGCGCCCCTACAGACCATTCTCGCCCCCCTCTGACCAATACCCCTAGCTCCGCCACTGCTTATCATCATATTCCTTCTCTCTGTCAGTCGTTTCAGATACAGAAGATATAGGGGCTATCAATGAAACTGATAGGCCTATATAAAACATATAGACGTGATAAATGTATTTATGAACCGTATTTTCAAATTAGATGTTAAATCTTATGAGATATCTACGTTTATCGGTATTCTAACAAAAACCATCACGTGAAAACCAAAAACAAACACACGGCCATCGCATCCTCGATCGTGCATGTACGTGATGAGGGGTTAAAACAAACCTCGTGTTCTTTTTGAACGCCATTCCTAAACTACGTGCCTAGAATCTTGAGGTTGCATACTACTAATGAAATCAGAAGGCATGATATGAACATATCGCTAAAACTAACTGAAATAGCGCATACTGTACATGTGTTCACATTATTGTAGGCCTACTTTAAGTTAGGAAGTGGAAATTGCAGGGTCAAGCTACGATGACCCACTAGTTTGAATGCTAAAAAAATGCCCTGATAGTGGTGAGTTTCCATGGGTAATGGAGTCTAAGGTTTCATTTCGCTTTGGCTTTTGGGTCGGTGTTGGTTGGGTTTTACTAAATGTACTAAATGAATAGAAGAGTTACTTGATACATGTTTAGGAGTTGATGTTTGCCAGCCTGTCTATAGTAATACAACAAACCATTCTGTTTCCACAAAGGTAAATAGGTACGCAAGCGAGAAGGGTTATGAACGAAAGGGTTTGCCACAGTAAAAGCTATAATCAAGGTCTTCATGAGAACCACATGATCTTTGTACTTTAATGAGTATTGAGACGTTTGTTGTAATGTATCCTGAATCTGTTGCCTCCACATTCTCCAGAGACACATTTGGCATTGATAAAGTCCCCCCCCCCCCATCATTCTTAACTTACAGGTAATAACAACTCTATAGGAATAATCAATGATTACTGAGTTCGTATCTGTATTGTCAATAAAATACATTGAATATGTACATTTCTTTGAAAAGCCAGTTTATCAGCTCTCAGCTTTTCCTTAACTGTATTATACTTATATGCAGTGGCGTAGGAAAGTACTTTTGAGTGGGGGGGCTGAAGACTGATGGCCGGCCTGGGGGAGGGGTCTTTTTTTGGATTTTTTTTTGCATTTCCAGGTGGTCTCAGATGCAATTTGGTGCAATATAGCACACTTCAACACCCACTCCATTTTGTAAATAATTTTGCATTTTCACCTGGCCTTAGATGCAATTTGGTGCTCCAAATGAGATTTTTTTTCTCATTTGGAAATGAAAAAGGGGTTTTCTGACTTGCGGAGCGGGGGGGCGGAATGATACTTCCGCCCCACCATATTTTTCACTGGGGGGGCTGGCGCACCCCCAGCCCCACCGGTTCCTACGCCCTTGCTTATATGCATACATGATATAGATACTATGAAGAAAAAAATGAAACATTTTTAGCTCAATTGCCATGGTGACATTCATTTTGTTAATTCCAAATGCATTCACAAGTTCCTATGATCAAATTTGACAAATTCATATCTTTCCACAAAAAAAAAAACCTTATGAGGATGTGGTTTGACTAAAGGAAGCAGTCAATTTCCAAGAATTGTTTTGAGCCACCAGAATATACCTCTAATAAGTAGCCAATCTCAATGGGAATTAATAAACATAATCTTTATATAACAAGTTGATCTACAAACTGACACATCAGTCCAAAATGTTATCCAAAATTATCAAATTGCAAAGACATTTGCAAAAGGTGTCTAGAAGATTGGACACTTTTGCACTTCTTAAAACACCACGTTCACAAACTTTGCCAGGTTTCAACATATGTTGACCTCAACTGACATTGACCTCCATAAAAAAAAACTGTTGGAGATTCTAAGAACAATGCATCTTTCATATAAATCCTCTGTCAAAGTTACTATTGTTCTGATATAGAACTTAAGCGATTTCACATTTTGCCATCTGCTGAACTTACATGACCTTTGAGTGCCATCAAACCAATCACAACCTTGTACACATAATAGGGAAGCTATACATCCATAGTATCAGGTCTTTTAAAATTAATACTGCTGTTGAGATGTTATGTTGAAAAAGTAGGGCGACATACACGCACATATGTTGACATGACTGCATATGTTACTTGTAATTGTTTACCTAAAAGGCAAGTATACCAATATGGACATAGTAACATAGAGTATATACAAACATAACCATGTTATACAGGGAAGAGAATATTTCATGTAACTCCTACAGGTGTAATTACACTTATAGTCCTGTTGTTATAAGCTCTCATTGTAAATAACTGTTTGTACAAAACTATCTCACCTACTTCCTTACCCGCTCTCAAATAAATAAATTCCTTGGTACAGCACCACTGGTGATATGTTTGTATTCATCATTATTTGCTTACAATAACCCACAATATGATTTCAGTCATTATTCTAGGCACATTGTAGCTTCAACTACATGATTTTTACTTCTGAATTCCCTGACAAGTTTTGCACATTTTTCATTTCCTTGTTCTGTTAAAGCATTTTCCAATTTTGTGATGTTTGTGGGCGATATCAGTGAATTTTTGGTCAGCTTCTCTAACAACAGAGTTCCTGGTGTTTTGTGCTTCTTGATATCAGTTATTCCTTCCTCAGGAATTTGGAAAATATTTGCCAGCATGGTAGATTGGTCTACATCAAGATGTTCTGATAAGTTCTGCTTTAGTTGATCAAAAGATTTGATGATGGCTGTGAGGTTGAAAGGAAGGAAATTGTAAATGTTTTTAATACACTACTCTATATAAAGTGAATTAAACTGATCCTGTGTCATGCAAACAATATGCAGAATTGTGAGACAACAGTGATTTGTTTCTACACACACGGGTTAAATAAACCTTAAAAGTTCAGAGTTTTTGATGAAACTCAACATAAAAACTCAACAGAATATACATTTTGAAACAGGTGGTTGAATCTCATTATCTTTTTTTTTAATTTTTACTGCAGTGAGACAAAACTGATGTTTCCTTATATCAAGTATTGCAAATAGCTGATAGTTATATTTCACCAGTTCACATGACAACTGCAGCCTGGAGTCCTTTATGCAAAGTAAGATTAGATGTACACATCTCATATGTAAGGAATTGTAGGCAGTATGTAAAATGTTGATGTATGAAAAGTAAGATTACATGTACACATCTCATATGAAAGGATTATGAAGCAAACATCAACACTTTACATACGGCCTACAATTAGTTAACATGCTTTTGAAATTGTTAATAACGTAATTACTCACATTCAGGTAGGACAAGCTGGAATGGAGATGTGATTTGGTCAATATGTAGTAGTTTGTCAATCTGTGAAGATGAAATGAAGAGGAAAGCTTGATGATTCTCCCAGAAAATTAGTTTGTGCATATCTCACCTCTATCAATTGACAGTGTGTATCAAAACATGGTTTAAGTGATAATGTTAAGATAGCTAATTAGTACTTGCTGTTTAGGATATTTTGTATGTATTACATTTGTATTATGAAGACAGCTTGTCAAGACCTTTTTTGTTTATAAAATTATAACGTTAAATTGTAAACCTGTATAATGGAAATCAGTTCGTCAATTTAGGCAAACAAAGTAGAGATTTCAATAGAAATAAAGAAATTACTTAATTAGAGAAGGTAAAAATGGTTAACAATTAAAATAAAAGGTAAATATAAAAGGAGTCTCAGTAGCTAAGATAAATCCAAAGTGAAACGTTAAACTCATTGTATTCAAATTTTGCTTTGTGTTAATTGAAACCAAAATCAAGTTACCTGCAACTGAATGTTAAGCTGGAAAAGATTCTTCATGGACATCCCATATCTTGCTTCTATTTTCAGATTGACAGTATCTTTGATCCCTTTATTTTGAAGATGGAATTCTACCTTGTGTCTGTTCTTAAACCATATGGTTTCCATAGCAACATCCTTGAAGAGAGAAAATTCAAGATATTTTTAATTATTAATTTATAAAACTTGTGAGAGTTTGAACATTGGTGGTCAAGTTGTTAGGAAACTGGGCTTGCAATTTAAAGAATGTAGGTCCCAGTACTGGTCGACTGGATGGTTATGATCTGGATTTGGGCAAGGGGAATTAACCTCAATTGCCTGTCTTCATCCAGGTGTATGCACTGACAAATGCAAAGAAAGTTGTAAATATAGCTGTGTGCTTTACTTTGACAGCACCCATTTCCCACAGTGGACACATATACAGTAAACTGCAACCTATCGAATTTATGCATATTGAGATTGATGGATGTTGTAAAGTCATTTGACAAGGCTTTGGACTACATGCAAGGCTTTAAACTGTCTACTTCATATTCTTTTTAGCTCTTATAAGCTTTAAAGAATGATTATTCGTAGCAGAAAAAATAAAACAAAAAACAAATAAGAGACCATAACAATTACACACATTACAAAGTACTTATATAATCAAAACAAGAACAGTCAATAAGGACGGAATGAAGGCCTAGTCAAGAATGAAACTAACTGTATATTCAACTGTAGATGAGACCATCTGACCACTTTTCATTCATTGAATATCATAGGAATGACAGAAGGAGACAATTTAAAAATAACATCATGTGCTAACAGCAAACACATACCACTCAACAGATGCAAATAACTATTCATCTAACAAATGCAAATTACCTGTGGAACAGGAATTAACTGCTTTCTTTACATGATGCTAAGAACAAATAATAATACATTATACATTTTATATTATATATTATATATATAAATGATAATATTTGACAAACATTACTAACCACTTTTCTAGGATGTGGGTTACACTGTGATGTACTGGAGTTAGCGCTAACATGTAAAATCGAAGTCATAGATTTGAGTACAACGGAGACAGGATCATGAATTATGGTTCCTTTTTGCTGGTAGATTTCTTCATTGATAAGACTCTATTAATATAAGAAAATGAAACAATTGAATGTTATATCATTATTTATGTAAATTTTAATATTAACATCAATGCAAACACTCCTTAGTTGTCCTATGGACTATCAGGAAGCAATAACATCTCCCCGGTATGGCCCTCTCTGGAGTGGCCATCGTTTGATAAATCAGGGAGCTGTTATAAATATATAATACATAGAGTGTCTGACAGGATGCATTATCAAAGACCATTAATAGTCTTACAGATTATGTTATGAAATATAATTCTTTGCTGTCTAAATTGTGGACACCTGGTGAAGGTGTGTTTACAAATGTGTCTGTAATTACATACTTGTTGCAAGTTTGCAATGATCACTAGCAATAAATTATTGAAAACTTAAATAGTTATTGCTAACACTGTATCAATCCTGTACAACCATGTGCATGAACCACGTGTCATTCACAAAGGCAGACAACTGGAATTCGTGGGATAATTAACAATACCACTTGAGCGGACAAAATCAGCTACTTACTTTATGTTCCAGTGTGTCATCATTATGGAACCAAAGATGGATTGTCAATTGATCGCCCGATTCAGAAACTCTGTTTACGATCGGTAAAAGACAAACACGCTTCCTCATCTTGGGTATGAAAGGGACATGAAGACCAATGAGACATGGTTTCTCAGCTTCAACGGCAAGGTGCTGACTATTCATAGAGCAGCTGAGGTGTTTCCTTTCTAAGCTCCACTTGACAGATTTATCTGAGGAAAATTTTAAAACCATTTTGCTAGTTAGCTTTTATAACATGGTGAAAGGTAGAACACCAATCCTAAACTATACCGTATATGAATTTAAAGGGACAGTCTGGTGATAGAAAGTACAATACTGCAAACAAAGAACATCAACATAGTGCAATATCATGTAACTAACTATATGTATGGATGCAAGGTCACTAGATAAAACCCAGAAGTTTAACAAAGCTTGAAGGGTATTATTTTCCTTTGGAAATGTTGTTTATTTCTCCCTAAAATGTGCAACATTTGAAATGTTTGTACAACCATAAAGAGAACGCCTCCTTGAAATGGAGATGATTTGTCTGGACATCACCTCCTTTTTGAAATATTGATTTCTACATTACACAGAACCAGAAGGCTCTGTGATTTTCTTGCCAATATTGTGTTTGTGTACTCACATATAGTGTGACTTTCATTCGTTTTACTTTAGCAGTAAGGAGGTTTGGAAGGTTTTCAGGCTTTGACACATTTTGACCTCAAATTACCTTTCAACCAGCATAAAACACTTTGTTTTACATGCACCAGTGGATCTAAATAGTACATATGAGGTTTACACAACCTTTTTTGAATCATTGTGCTTACAAATGTTTCAGACTTTGACCTCTACAGAAAAGCAGTGTTTTTGTATTCATGTAATATGGCACCATACGCCCAGTGTCAAATAACACCATTATGCAATTTAGTCAAGAGGTGGTACACACAAGCTCATATACGTTCTTCTGTCAATAATACAAATGTTAGTGACTTTATATATAATATCACTGGAGTATAAAAACACAAGACAACAAAAGACAAAAAGAAAGAAACAGACCTGTTTGTAATACACCAGAGTACACATCAATACCCATCTGGTTAGTTGTAGTAAAAGCACAGTGTGGAATAATCAAGGAGGCAGGCTTGTGTAAGGTAAGGCTTTCTGGACCAAATTTCACAAAGGGGGTCAACCTTAGACTCTTCTTTGAGATAGGTCCATTAATGGCAGGGTCAGCAGAAACCCACATACTAACAATCCTTCCAGTGTGTAGTGCACCAGCTGGTACACGCAGGGAAACACCTGCAATAAGCATCTCTCCTCCATGCTGATCAAAGTATTGTTCTTTATAAAGATTGGACCCTGGGAACAAAGGAAGTCTCTCTGGAGGAGAAAAGTAATATATTTCATGTGAAAGGAAAAAAATTTGGCACTTTCATGAATCATGTGTTAATGCAAACTGTTTTTTTTTATTCCACTATATGAAAATAACCTCTGTAACAAAAACTGATGTTTTCATATTCCTACTTTAGGCTATTTGTAGATAATTCAAAAAAATTAAATAAATTGGAAAAAAAAACCCAATATCAACTATCTGCAAGAAATGTTAGCATCACTGAATTAAACATGAAACAATGACATGTTTAATGTACAGAAACAATATTAAGTATGCAGGGTATATCATATTCCTCTAGCATTGAGATGCCTGAAGCTATTTTGGAGGCAAATGATATATTCATACTGAAATAAAGGAAAATCAATCATTTTGGTAAATACTGTAACATAAGAGTCGCATGAAATAACTGTAATGGTCCTAGAATGTCATATAGGATTGAGAATAAATATATAAGTAAGAAATAGAAAAGGAATACATATGCTGCTAAAACTATAGTGTACTTTACCATGTTCTTCCTTAGCAAGCAGCAACAGCCGTCTTCCCAAGTCCAGTTTTCCATGAGACAATTTCAAAGCTCTTTGGACATCCAGTCTCTTGTATCCCTCCTCTATCAAAATCTTGAAATTTACTGACAACTTTGGTTCCCTTTTTGAAAGGATTTCCTGTTTCTCTGGAAATTTTACCTGAAATAATGTTGAAAATATTACAAATTGTTTATACAATTCATACTTTTTATCATACTTTCATGAAGATAGACAACTCTCTACTGGATTTGAATATTCTAAAAAGACTTCCTGTGCACTTGATCTATACAAACCCAACTTTTGAGTACTAAAGCATAAAACAACAGTTAAATGTTTGTTATTTTGTGACGATTAGTAAAAGGAGGACTTATTAGTCATGGAAGCAGTAATTCCTTCTTCTGTTATGTGACTTGCATGACAGCAAAAAGGATACTTTTCATATTAGAAAGAACAGTACTAATCCATTTTAAGATCTTGATTTTATGCAAATTGATCCTTGTTTTCCTACAAGATGAAGTTTCAAGTCTCAACAAGTTTTTGCGAAGCACAAACCATTTTCTTATCATCTTTCTCTCCTTTGTGGTCCTTTCCATTCTTCTCCTGTGATGTATCAATGTACTCCAGCACCAGTCTTGCCACCTTATTAAAGTGAATAGCTTTCAATCCTTGATACATTCCAATCATTCTGTCTGGCATGATGAGCTCTCTTTCATCCAATATTTTCATCAGCATCTTTCCAGATTCTGCTGCTATCTGAATTGTTTCATTTTCTGCTGGCTTGAGCTCAAAATACACGCCTAGCTTTTGACAATGTTGTTTATCTAGAAGCTTTGCAATGTCTCTTCTCAACTTTTCATATTTGTGTAAGTCTGAAAGTGAGAACAACAACATCTACTTTACAATCGAAAAAGTATAGCACATGTACAGATTAGAGGGCCTGAACCACATGCTAAGTGTGTGCCAGTTTGGAACAAAAAGCAACGTTCACAACTAACATGCACAAGTACACAACTGGCCCAAAAGCATGCAACCTACATGGAAAACATTGGTGTGCAATTCAACGGTTGGTGCACACAATAAATCGGTTAAGTTTACTGCCAACAACTTGCATGCAACTTTAAGCCCTTGTCTTGTGCATAAATTCTAGTCTTGTATCCAGCTTCACCTTCAAGGTTGCTTTTTGCTACAAAGTAGGAAGTGAGCATACTAACTGAAAATGAAGCGTGTAAATAGAACTTAGATATTTTTTGGGTTCAGCAGCAAGATTAAATTTCTCTCCATGATAAGTGTTTATGTTGATCAAATATTTCCCAATACACTAAGTTTATATAAGTAACACTCAGGTGTGTCTACTTCTACAAACCAAATGTTATTACTTTTTCACCTCTACTCAGACACTCACCTGGGTTCATGTACTCTATATGTGCTTACTCTTTCATCTCCACTAATACACACTTACCTGGTGTATGTATAAGATAAAATAAAGACCATTCACTTTTTTTTGTTCCAACTTCACTTAGATGCAGGCCAGGGTGGACTTTTAAAACTAGCCAAGTCCAACCATTTGTTCAACTTCTACTTAAAAACTCACCTGGATGCAGTTCTCTGAAAAGAATTTCCTGGCTTTCTGGAGATAAGAGAATGTTTTTCACCTTAAGGAAAAACAAAAAATTATATGAATAATGGAAACTTTAAATGTCAGAAAGTCTAACATACAATAGTGCAGAATATCTATCACAACCCTGTGAATGATTAGGTTACAGTAGGAATGTAATGTAGAAACATAGAGCTGAAACAGAAATAAAATAACACATAATACAAATTGGAAATCCCAAGGAAAGGAATGTTGATGACAACATACCTATCATTTATGGAGTATTTAATTAGTACTTAAGATGCCAAATAAAACAAAATTTCCAATAACTGTTGACCTGTGTGTATTATAATACATACTTTTTCAGCAATTCACTGCATTTTGTGGTACTCATTTATTACAAAGCAATACCAAAGTGTCAGACAAGTGGTAAACAGGATCAAAATAAGAAACTTAGGTACAGCAGGATCACTGGAAAGAATGAAAAAAAAATCAATAACCAGCCACTATAATTCAATTAAATTCAATTGTCATCCACCATAAATATTGCAATGAAAAGGATCCATGAGCGAACATGCCAACGAATAACTGTAATTCAGTCACAGCACTGATATTCAATCACCCTGTAAACAGCTGCATAACTTTCAACAGACAGGACATGAATAAACAAATAACTGATCAGAAGAGAGAAGATGCTGCTTAATGTCATGTAATGAAGAGACATAACAACAGAGACAACAGAGACAATCAACTCACCTTTGATTGGAGGATAAGGGCAGTCTGGTTCTTTTCATGTTGTGATACTTTTAACTTCACATCAACCATGTCAGTGTCTCCATATTTGTTTCTGTTAAGTCTGAACTGATGAGAGACTCTACTGGCAGCACAGAGGTGATCAATGTCTACATGCTAATAGATAAAAGATATTGAATTTCAATGTACTGAGGCATGAGAATGCTTGTTATGTATGCAAAGAAACAATGCCACATATAAGGTATAAGAATTAAGGACAAGTTGGTAAGATCGAACCAAGACGTGTGGCCAAATAAAAATCCTTACATTTCATTGGCAGCTGGTGCAGATTGTACTTTATATTGTAATGAAGAATTCCATAACAACATTTTAGGTTAATTTTGTCACATGGGGTAGGAACCCTACAGAAACAAAGTCGAGCCATGGATACTCATGTGATTTAAGATGAATACCGCTTATATCAATCCTTCTGTTTGTGATGAGTGTTCAGAGAATTTACTAGGCAGGCATGTAATTGTCTTAATCATTCCTGCTCAAAGGACAGCCACCTAATCAACACCCCACTCCACCAAGTGAGAGTTTGGCACAGCATCTGAACACTACCTCCAAATACAAAGGGAGGTGAATAAGAGACATCTCCATTAATCATCACCATAGTGCAGACATGGTCAGTGAAGTTTTTTTGTGAAACCATATGAAAGAACAAAGGATTTCATTTCCTAAGTCATGAACTGAAAGTAACAACCCTCACAAGATTATGCTCAACAACACTGCCCACCAGAAGTTTTGCATATATTCTAGTACCTGTTGGGTTTTTTTAACCAAAAAGTAGTGGTTGTAGGGCCAATATTCTAACCGCTACAACATTTTGAACCACTTTAGGTAACCAATTCTTGACGTACTACAAGTCAACTTACATATACTGTTAGAAGACAAACTTTAATAACATTGGTGATTAATACAAACCTTTGTTGATTCTTCCTTCGTCAGATGGTAACTATCACCGGGCGATGACATCCTCAGATCGATGTAAGAAGCATAATCTCTGCCGTCATTTAATGTCCGGGTAATGTGAAATGTTGCATAGTTTCCTAGACTCAGTTTGGACTGGTGGTCCTCTAACAGCAACTAAAACATAAGAAAATAGAGAAAAATAGCAGAGTCAATTATGCAATTTGTTGTGCCTTCATTCTTATTCATCAATACTGCTATAGCAAGTAACAGCAGCCTTTGTCCATTAATTTACTAAAATCACCAATTAATGTTGCATGTTTTCATCACATCATCTAAATCCTTGTTGCAAATTAAGTGTAAACTCTGTATTTCAAAAGTAATAGAGTTTTCTCTTTGAATGTGCAATGATGAATCAATAAAAATGCACCCTTAACCAATCACTTCATAATTTGCCAGTAAAACACCATAAAATTCATTATACAAATCATGAAAGAAAGCAAGATTCCCAGTAGGCGACTTACAGAACAAAGTACAAAGCGGAATTGACCTCAAACTGCTACATATATCACCATGGTAACAGGAGATTATCCTCACCTTGTACTCTTCATCACTGTCCTTACAGAAACAAACAGTTATTAAGACATCATCTTTGGCATCCAGTATCCCGTCAATAAATGGAACAATACGGAATATATGCTTCTGTTCTGTTTCTTCGCTGACTAAATTAACAAAGACGTAGCTCAGGATGTTAATATCAAGACTGATCTTCTCTGGGTGTAGCTTCCAATTAATAGATTTCTCTTCGGTCCAAGTTATTTCACCTATAGTAAGTAATATTATACAAAATATATTACTTGGTAATCTTAACTACAGTACATATCAAGAGCTTGTTAACTAAGACATATTTTACCGTACTGATTCCCAGCATATAACTCATTTTATTTCTCCTGGTACATTCATCAATTGCGTAAAAAGTGTTTATTGGTCACCATCTTTACCTTCTTGTGAAGTTTCTTCATCTTTCAGACCAGTGAAAATAATAACATCATGTCGATCTGGCTCAGGGATAATAGCCGAGTGAGGAATAGTCAGCTGGGCTGGCTTGTTGAGGGCGAGTCCTTCTGGCTCTAGTTTTAGCAGTGGTGTCATTCTGCCTCTACGAGCACTTCCAGGGAGGTGTATGTCAGGATCATAGATCACTTTAACAGCAATTACATGATCAAAGGATACAGCGTCTTCAGGAATAGTCAGATTAACCCCCATGATGCTAATAGTTCCACCTTCACACTTTATCCTGTGTTCAATGTATGAATGATGGTGCCTCATTTCAAGTATTTGTGAATCTTTTCTTTGTTTTGGTAGTTCTTCTCTCTCTGTTCTCTCCATCAAACTCTCCTTACTATGGTCGTGATCCTCCTTTGTTTCCTCTCTTTCATCAGAACCTTGTGATGGAGTTGATTCATCATTAGGGACAGATTTGAGATTTTCAACTAAAAAATGGAAAAACAAACACTAGTAACTGAATCTTTGACTTTATGTAATTTATTTTATTTTTAAATGGCCATACTGAACCACATTAATGAAACACTTTTCAACAATACCGCAAGCCTTGCTATTGATTTATGAAGGAGGTACGTATTGAAGGAACCATTATACAATAGGTAACACAAGCTTTGAGTTGTTAGAGAATTTGACGAGTGGCAGCAGACAACAGGAGATTCAAAGATTCTAGCATCGTGTGTCTGAGAATGACAGTGGCGTAGCTAGGGGTATTGGTCAAGGGGGGCGAGAATGGTCTGTAGGGGCGCTTTCGACACTATCTAAGCGGAGCACCACCACAGGTTGGTGCGGATGGTACATAATTTTTTTGAGTAAAGATACTTCCTAGTTCGCCGAAAATGACCCTTGCCTGGCCTTGCTAAATTTGCAGATAAACGAAGAATAAATAGGTGTCATCGCCAACAAAATGTGACAAATGTCAATAGGTAGATGAGAGCGCATTAAAAAAGTAAATAATCGCGAATAAGTAAAAAGTGGTAAAAAGCTGAAAAGGGTGCCAGCAGTCCATTTGAGTCCGTCAGGGGGAGGCATCCTCCCCCCTGACTGTATGGATGCTCCGCCACTGGAGAGTGACCACATGGCTTAAATGGATCCTTGAAATATTGGCTAATCCCATGGGACCTAAATTTTGAGCACTTTTGTATTTTCAATCTTTTTACGATAAAGAAGTGAACCAAATGGCAACAAATAATTGGCAAAAAGATCCACTTGTAATTACTTTTACCATACATACACAGTGATAGTAAATAATTTAAAATAACAAATTGCCTGAAAGCCGAATATTAAGCCCTGACTGTACTGTCCTATGTTTGTTTAATGTATTCTGATTGCATCATTTTATTCATTCTTACCAGGCCAGTCAAGCAGTTCTGGTGCTTGGTTTTCTTCAACCTGGAAGGGGTCAACTTTAGACTGATATGGAGCTAAGAGATATTCATTTGTACGGTTTAGCTGAATATAAACCAAACCCTTTTGTAGGTTAGTGACATCATACATGTTGATGATGTTTCGTGTCTTCATGAAGTTAATCAGAGTGATTCCTGGTGTCTCTATCAGAGAAACCCTGCGTAACATATCAGTTTCTGCCGGTGGTAGACCAAACAGAGTTGCTAATTTCAGAGTGCTGTCTAGAGTAAGATCTTCAGCAACATTAGCGTTGTGCGGTAGTCGGATTTCACACAACCGGTAGTGTTGCAACATGAATACCGGTATCGTAACTACAACCGGTATTTTCTTCAACTTTCATCTACGGTTCAAAGCACTTAGTTACGAGACTGTCAATGTCATACATTCAATATGCATAGCCTAGGCTATGTACATGCTCTTACACGCACGTTCATAAAAAAAAAAATTAAAAAAATAACACGCTATATTAGGGCCTTTGTTTTTTAACATACACTTCCAAAAAGAAAAGCACAAACCTTGGAAAAAAGCA
>JAIPMN010033481.1:5054-15112 GCA_020650975.1 Apostichopus californicus
ATGTTCAACCCATGAGGTTGAATGGTGCGAAGGCGTTGCATCCAGAGCCTCTCTCTGCTGATTCGTACTAGGTCAGGGCGGCTACCTAAGGATTCAATCCCCTGTAGGGGCATGTCGTTAATGGTATGGTTGGGAAGGTTAAAAATAATGTACTAACACATAGTTTGTTCACATTTTTTGTTAATTTAAGAAATTAAAAATGTTTAATTATCATTCATTTCTCATTGCTTACATAGTTTTGCGCAAAAATATATGATATTTTCATATTTTTTCCTTGAAAATATCTTATAACTTTGCAAATATTCCTGGTGCAAATAAGAAAGAATAATACTACACAAATTCAAAAAAGTTTGTTATCTATTCAGAGAGATTGAGTTTAAATTCTATACAAATGATATATGGGAAATATTTCCAGTCAATTCTAATTGTTTTTTGCTCATTTCAACAAGTTACACATTTCAAGGTACACTTTTAAAATTTAACATTACAAATTGTAAAATTGTAATATATGAAGTTGTCAAGCATCTTGACGTAAGCAAGTATATCGGTGAACAACCATTTCAATTATTTAATATTTTCCAAGTATTGTTTTTCGAAAATGTGTTGCATTTTTAATTTGCCTGTGAATGATTTTCTTAACTAAGATTGAGAAATCAAAAGTTCTTTACAAGCATTACTATCAATTAACATGACATATTTACATCTTTTTTTGCGACTCTTCTTCCCATCAACAGAGTATTGATCGGAGAAGTTTACCATCAACTACAGATGGAACTCAAAGTAAGATATTCCATATATTAACCTTAATTGCTATGTTTTGTCATTCCATCAAGATATACAACAAATTAAGTAATGTAAATGTGTTTTGTTATTTCCAAGCTAACTTTGGGTGACTTTCTGTTTCAGTTTCATTGACAGTATTAATGTAAGACAGCATTTATTATGTAACTTTTGACAACTTAAAACAAACAAAATCACAACATATAATATGTAAACAAGACAAGTTACCTACCAAAAAACATAATAAAAGAAATAAACATTAACAAAAGAGACAGGGGCAAAATTAAGAGAGAGGGTGAGAAAATATGAACGCAATATAGTCTAACACTGAAAATGTTATATGTACCAAATTTGATGTTAAGGTGTTCATGTTACTCAAAACAAATGTCTAATTTCATCTTTCCTGCTGCGGCTCTTTGTCTTCTCCTGAAATCACAGATAATTGTATTTTTTTTTTAGCAGGACTTTTTTAACTGTCAATAATCAGTAAACGGTGACACTTTTTGGGACAAATTGAACACAAAGCATATCTTAAATGTTTTCAATGCTTTTCTCTCTTTATTATAGTGGCTCATTACTTCTTTTATCAACGTTCTGAATATCCAAAGGACTGCCGTGACGTTCAAAGTCAGTGTTCTACGTCCAACTCAAGCGGAGTATACATTATAAAGCCAGATGGATTTGAAGAACCATTTGAGGTGTACTGCAACAATGACGTTGGCGGAGGAGGCTGGACGGTACGTCTACATTGAAATGTTTATGTCATATTTTAAACGCGGTAAAGTTTTCGCTAGTATGAAGGATCATGATTTTACCATATGTAGGCGTAATCAATAAGTCGCATCCTCCACTCAGTAACGTCGAAATTGGGAAAATAGCTATTTTTTGGAGACGACCTTTGTGAATAGTTACATCAGTTGATAACATTATTTGTAATCTTAACAATACTTTTGGGGTAACTGAAAGAATGTACTTGATTGGTAATATTATTCGCAATATTTTTCTCTTCTGTTATAGGTCATACAACGTCGCGATAGTGGTGCTGTAAATTTCAATAGAAGTTGGTCACAGTATGAAGATGGATTTGGTTTTCTCTCCACTGAGTTTTGGCTCGGCAATGAAAAGTTATCATATTTGACGAATCAAGCAGAATACGAACTTCGTGTGGATATAGAACTATCTAATGGAGTTTCTTTCTATACAACATATAGAGGTTTTCGTACAACTGACGAATGGGGGCAATATAAGGTTACACACATTGGCGCATACAAAATTACTCCACGTAAGTAAAAACAAAACATTAATAATAATAATACCATAATAACTTTATTGCTAATACAAAGTCTACAACTACATCGTTTTTAACAGTATGCATAATATTTTTAATGGAAGTTTTTCCTTTCTTGCGTTTTACTGTAAAATGTTATATATATTTTCATGACAGTACTTATGAAATGCAAAAAAACATATTCTTCTTAAAATGTCATGCTTTTCTTTGATCTTACCAACTAGCAGGTACATCGTTACGTACATGTCCCACAAATATGATCTACGGAACCTGCAGTTGCAAAGCAACATGTGTAGATCCAAACGGACAATCTGGTTGTAACAGAGACTGTCTGGGTACTGAGGGTTACACCTGTCCAACTGGTTTCTTAATGCAAGGGAGTGACTGTATCAGTGCGAGTAAATGCGAGTGTTTCGTAACAGAGGCCAGCTTGGTTATACCAGTGAGTACTTGCATGACTTTATGTTCAATATCACGTGACTATGCAAACGAAACAGAAAAGAAACTTAAGCTAAATGACGTTGCGATAACACAAAATACAAGAACAACATTTATTTTGAATAAATATTTTTCTCATATTCTCAACGATTTAATTCTAGAATGGAGAAACATATGTTAACGATGACTGCACACAAACGTGTTCTTGTAACAATAACCGACTGATCTGTGAAGACTACAGATGTAGTACCAAGGCTGTATGTGATGCCAGAGGTGGAGTACGACATTGTCATTGTAATGAGGGATATAGAGGTGACGGTGAAACTTGTGAATCCTTGTACTATAGAGACTGCCAGGATGTGTATGACGATAGACAAAGGCAAGATGGCGTGTATACAATCATGCCTACTGGATGGCCTGGTTTACCATTCGACGTAAATTGTAAAATGGAAAACGGTGGAGGATGGACCGTAAGTCTTGATTGAAACTATACGAATATTACAAATATGATTCTGTGAGTTATTATAATTTATTCTATTGCATACGGTTATGGAAGTAAGAGTTTCTGTTTTCAGTTTTGTTGCACTTTTTTCATTTCTTACCTGTGATTAATTGTATTATAAATATTCAAGTAGATGCGAAGGGTGGCTTTCCTAAAATTTGCCCTCCCCCTAAAGTGAAAAAAAAACAGAGTAAATATGTTGTCGGGCTGTATTTCTTAAATTAAGCTTGTCTGTTGGAATGCTTCAGCAACTTCCATCATTATCTTTCTTTCATTATTGTTACCCGTTATATTTTCAGGTGTTTCAACGTCGTACCGATGGCTCTACTAATTTCTACCAAAACTGGGATATGTACAAAGAAGGATTTGGTGACAGCAGGAACTTGAACTTATGGCTAGGAAATGAAAAGCTTCATTACTTGACAAACCAGAGAAACTACAAGCTTCGATATGACATCATTACTTCTAGTGGATCTGCTAAATATGCTGAATACACAGAGTTTCAAATAGATTCTGAAAGCAACAACTACAGAATGAATAAACTAGGCACTCACAGTGGAGATACAGGTTTGTACATGCTTTGTTATTTTCACCTTGCAATGGATAATACGTCAACATAAAGTTACTAGTATGTTCACAACACACGTCACGGTTTCAGCACATCTTGATGTTAACATACGTGTATAAGTACACTTGATCTGAAAACCTGCAAAAAGGGTTTGGTGTAACACTATATCATTGGATACCGTTGGTGTCATTGACAAAATATTGAAGTAGTCTGACTCGTCGATGAACAAGACTGCAGGCTGTATGAGCAAGCACCAGTCTAAGAACAGGACATATATCGGAAGAGAAATACGACTATATATCTTCATTGAACCATTAGAATTACATAGGTAGGGCTTGCAATGAAACATAGCCTACTACTAGCAGAATAATGTTCTTATAAAATGTGTGAAACAATTAAACCCGAAGAGCCATACACCGTGTTTCAAGACAAAGACAACCCGAGACACAGATAAAATTACAATGTTATAATAATAACTAAAAAATAGTTAATGCAAAGTCCATAATTTCGTTCTCCGTTAGGACCAAATTCAATTTGAAGTTATTTAAGCAATTATTAAATGTCAATAGACAATGATGTCCTATCAGCAAGATTAGTGTGTTTGTTAATATATATATCAGTTAATTAAAATCTACTTCACCTCCAAGCCTAATTAAAATCAAGAAAATAAATAATAAATCAGCACATGAAATTTACAACGATAACACAATTCCAATATGACCCCCCCCCCCCACTTACTTCCCAGTATATTGCAAAACGTATTTTATGTCCCAACAAAGTATACAATATGTCAGGATAATTACGCTATTGTTTAATGACCAAGTAAATACTATTGTTAGTGTTTTTGTTGTTTTTCTTCACAGGTAATGATCTTTATTATAGCAGAGGAAAACAGTTCAGCACGCATGAACGAGACAATGACGCATGCGATAACTTCAACTGCGCACAGATACACAGAAGCGGTTGGTGGCACTATGATCATTATTGCTCTAATTGCTATACTTCTAGCTATTGCTCTAATGTCCAATACAGCAGCAGCTGCAAGTCAAAGTGTACTTATTACAACCTGAACGGTGTCTACAACGGAGGCAACGGGGAAATGATCTACTCGTATTATAGTATCTGCAATCCCCAATTCGTGGAGATGAAAATTCGTCCATCTTCTTGAGTTAATGACGGATAGTCTGTTTTGTGATTTCTCTTGAAACCATTTTGGAAGAAAAATTAGCTGTAAATTGAACAGGTATATTGGAAGAAAGTGAAATATATACATATTGATCTTCAGACACATTGTTGAATGTACCTTTATTTGCAATGAATACCTAAAGTGATTATGTTTCAATTGGAATGAATATAAAAAACAAAGTGGAACATGATCATATAAGTGTATTTATTTGGTTCTTTATATCGTGTTTATATCCCTAAAGAACAATGATGTAACCAGCGGGGACAAGTGGCGGGTCCACCCCACCCCCCCCTCAGTCAAATACCCCTCCCTCATTAAATGGTATTGGTGGGCAAAACAAAATATTGGACGAAAATTACAAAATGCATTAGAAGGCTCAGTTAAACCAGTTAATCCGTAATTGTCGGGAATACTGAAATTAATACCAGCCAATTGCGTCTAATAGTTCGTATTTTATAACCCTATCATTTTGCTTCATGTTATCGCTGCGAGATACCCACGCCCCCCCCCCCCCCACCATCCTCGTCACGCACGCTACCCAACGAGATAACCTGCTTCCATGCTTGTTAAAGTATGCGTATGTTTATAATTTTATACCCTCGTTAGTTATATCTCCCTTCCGCAGTTAATGCAATATTGTTAACTGGAAGCTGCAACATGATATGTTACGTAATTTCAACATCGCCCATGTGAACTCACCCAAACTGATCAGTCGTTAGAAAAATACGCGTAACCGAAATATTGTTTCTTTTTAAACGGATATGGTCATTTTTTTTATAGGAGGCTAGAAGTAAGTCTTGGCTACCATTATGTTATTCAAGGTCAATATATACCATTAACTTGATTGTCTTATTGGAATTAAATGTAAAGCCTGTCACAGTGATATATAAATTACGATTATAAAATGGTTAAGATTCAAATTGACTTGTGTATAACTTTAAAACAGAGAGTTTTAAATATAGTCTGAAATCGACAACTACACTATGAATAAACTCGCTTTTCGCAACAGTGGATATGATTAATGCCGTACCCTCATTGCCATGATCATGAATATCATTCAAGAACTTTGCATAACTAAACATTCTTCCAGTGATCTAAATAACTACACAACACAAAGAAAATAATGATAATAACCCGCTGTTAATCAGATGAGATAAGATGACTTTACACCGACTTTGGAATCATCCCATCCGTTATTCAAACTGCACCACAACCATACCCCCCCCCCCCACTACAGCTATCTATATAGTTATATAGACAATATATCGAATGACATGCAAGGTACTGACACACAGCTGATTATCGTCATATGAAGGCACACAATACTGAATTCCTCGTTAATATACTCTTGAATAGTCCATCCATTGATATTTTTCTCATGACTATTTAAGATCGGGTCAAATAGTCGAATCAATTGTGTTTCGAAATGTTATATGAAATAATATGACAAGGTCGAACAAAGTGAGGTAGCTGAAAGTTACCATTGAAAATAAAATTATAAGTACGGAGCCTCCCGTGGCTTTTCGAGCCGTAGTTGTATTCTTTTGGACAATAAAGATTGCCCTTTTGTCCTCGGAAGAAACGATGAGCTAAACAACGTTTGTTTTTATTATATTTGCTCTTGTTTCCTTCAAATCATTGATTCCATGTTTATTCTTTGCTTGTTAAACCTAAATTAGTGTTTTACTTAATTCTTAGTAACGTGATTCAAACTTGCTGCTTTGTGGCTAATTCAATAACTTTATTTAAAATTCTTACAGTGAGTGTGACTCATACGTTCTTCAAAATTTTTAATCAATACATATTTAACTACTGATCTTAGTTTTCATGCAGTTCGACCATGACAACTAGACATGTAAATGAGCTTTACGATTTGTATTCTCAATATGAATTCATAGTGTATAACATTTTCATTTATCCTTATAACGCCCCTGTACATGCTCGGGAGTCTGCTTCAATGACATCAGGATACCTACCCCCCCCCCCCACAGTGAATAGAAGAAGTAATAAATATAAACTAAAAAAGTTCCTATTCATCGCTTTGGTGTTCATCTTTTTCAAAAGATAAGAGCATTATTTTAATTGTTACAGATCCTTTTAATTTACCAATAGACCTGTATTTGAAAAAAAAAACTGACATATTATTTAATTTTCATGTCAATTTGAAGGTCAATATCAATTAAAAATAAATATCTTTTGCAGAAAGTAACTCTTTATTTTGTTGCACGGATACTATACAATTTTAATACTTTCATTTTAAAACTGCGAAGACGGCATGCTTTAAAGGTGGCTGCAATGTCAACATAAATTTACCTTACATTTGCATTTTTTCACTTATAGTTACAACTTTTCATCAATAAAAATCAGGCAAATGAGTGATTGAAACCATTGTCATAGCTTTCACAAACATGTTGTTTTCCCTAATATATTCGTTAATTAGGTGAAATGTAGAATTATTTGTATCCCGCGACGTCATTAATTGATCATCGTTCACAAAGCTGCACCGATAAATATATGTTGTTCTTTACATGACCATAGTTTTATATTCCTTTTCCTAAGTAGCCAATCTCTGTTGATTGGTAAGTGGTGCAAAATATAACAGAAAAGTAACCAAACTAACAATAATAATAATTGAAATATGTCATATTATTCACCAGAATTTGGTGCAAAAAATAGCGAAAGGTGAAAACTTAAGAAAAGAAATATGTTAGGTTAAATCGGGAACACAGTGACGCTTCACAAAATATAACATATTGCATATTTTCGTACATGCGAGTTGTGTGTCGATCAAAACAATAAATAATAATAATTGAATATAATCAACATATAAGGTACTGTAAAAAAGTCTTTTGTAGTCGAAATCAGGATTTAGCATTTTGATTATTTACCAACTGACAATCACACTATCTGCCTATGTGGTGCTTATCACACTTATTATTGCCTATAACTTAAGTTATGTTGCTCTGAAAAGATTGATTAAGAAACAGGAAATAAATTGTGTAGCTTAACAGTAGATGAATGCCATTAATGTTGAACGTTAAGTTCTGAATACCACTGTCTAACTGGTACAGATCATCGCATCTCAACCAAGAAAAATCATCTGTGGTATTCTATACACATAATTAATACATATACATCAATCTACATATTAAGAGATGTATGCAGGTAGCTTTTAATGGTATTTATTTATATAGCACAAGAAATTAAAAACTAAAGAAGATCCAGATTGTCCCTTTATGTTCAATATCGATTTCTTCCTCCTCCATTCGAAACATGTTTTAAGAGTAAAGCCTCAATTTCCGATTGGAACTTTGTACTATACTAAGAGATCATATTCTACGTTCTTTCTCTTCCCTTTACAAACTAAACCCTTCCTCCTTAACCTACCAGAATTTACAGTTTATACAGTAATTTGGGTTTGGTGATCCCAAATCAAGTTTTTGTAAGTTTGGAATACTATCTTACGATTTTCTTCAAGTAGCATCCCGTACTTAACTGACAAATAAGTGTCAGCTGCATCATACTCCACTCCTGCTAGATAGCCCGTAGCCACGAATTCTGTAATATGGACACAATATTTGTGTCATATAAGTTGTAAAGTTATATATGATACATCACTACATCGATATACTTGCTGTAAACTAATTTTAAACAGTGCAAATATTCGACAAGAAAGAAACTTATGAATTATTAAGGTAACATACGTCAATTTAAAGCCCTATCGGCTTTCACATTAAATCACATATGTAATGTGGTTTCTGCGTCTAGATGGAGATTCTTATTAGATACATGCTTCCCATCACTGGATAGCTGACAAGTTGACATTTTATGGCATTATCAATTTTTCGTATCGTACAGAGTTTTGCTATCACAGTCTGGAGTTTCCGTCACTTGCAAACAAACCTCTTCTCTCTGTAGTCAACAATTTTCATACGCTGCTCCTGGATAGCTTAAATGGCGTAACACTGCCTCAGTTGACCCAATGTTTGCACCGCATGTACTTCCATTCATGTTCTTTAACATGCAAGCCATAAATATATGAAAAACGATGTCATCTTACGGCTTTGTGACACTTGAGAACATTGTGGCGGATTGGTATAGACTATAAACGGAGTATGACACATAAGGCCTGCAATCTGGCATATAGCATGGCTTGAGTCTGGTGTGCAAGATAAGATCATATCGTAACAATACTGTACCTCTAGCTTCTAACCAATAAAAAGTTTGAAATATTAGTATGTTAGAAGCTCTGGTAATTTTGTTAGGGAGCCCTGGATAAATTCACAAGGGTTGACACATCCTTGAATTGTGCCTGTCGGACAAAAATAACTATAACAGAAAAATGTATTATCGCGTGTGCATATGTTTATTACAGTTAACCTTGACCTCAATTTTATTACATCTCCTCTTCTTTGCGTGCAACTTGAAGCTGTTTTATTGAAATCATGCATGATGCTTTTCTATAAGTGTTTGTTCTCATCAAAATACAGTTCCTTTTTCAACTATTGCATAAAGCCTAGTTGTGATTTAAACAATAAGTCAGTTCTCATTGCCATTAATAAAAATACTAACTGGCATATTGAACACAAAAGAAACGTTATTCAAGACGCCATTTTTCGATTTTAGTTACCTTGAACTGACATTGTTATCGAGAGATTAATAGCTAATACAATTCTAATAGAATGGTTTTGTGACTATGTCTTTGTTGCAGTTGCTAATGAATACACTCTTTGATATGCTCAACTCAGGAACAAACTTTATTAAACACGTAGATTTCTTCAATGTTATTGACAGTGAGTAACAGAAGTTTCATTTCATTTACTGCGTTGTTGATTTCTGATAGGATGAGATGCAGATAAACTCCACTGCTGTAGTTTAACGAGAATTTTACCTATCAATTAATCACATACATTAATGAATATACTTATGGTATATTGAACACAAAAGAAGACTTTTAAAGACGATATTTACATTGTATTTAATAGACAAAGATCATCACACCAGAAAAATTCCACTTCACGACCGGTTTCAATCTTTTGGGACCCATCAGGCGAGGGTAGGAATCGAACCCCGGACCTTATGTCACAGAGTGAAGTGCGTACCACTTGACCACAGTGATTCTACTGATGTGTGAAGCGTATAAACTGGCTTTGTATAACTGTTACCCAAGTGTTATGATTGTACAGAGTGCACCCCTGGTGCTTTTCAATATTTAAATGTATACAGAATTACTCCTTTTTTTGTAGGCAAACCAAGTCGTAAATAAGAAATGAATGTGTAGCAAGTGGTATATATA
>JAIPMN010033501.1:0-16627 GCA_020650975.1 Apostichopus californicus
TCCCCTCAACCCCTCTCTCTCTTCATTTGGTTTTGGAGAGGTTTCGAATAAGAATAGAAAATTCGAATTGCTTACAAAATTGTCGACTTTGCCCTTCACTGCTATTAAGGATGTAAAAAAATATTTTAGTGACAAAGAATCTTTAAGATTCAATATCTCTCTCATTAACATAGAGTTGGTAAAAATCTGTAATATCAAGCTCGGTAGGTTTGATAGAAATGCAAAAAAACTGGAAACCCAAAACGCAAGAAATCTGCTTTACGAGTTTAGCGGACCTTCAAGCGTGACAGCAATATCGGTAAAATTACTATAGCAGGGTTATAATGAAAAGAGTTGGGTACAATTTTGTTATTTGCTCCTTGCATGCATAACAAAAAAATAGAAAAAAGAAATCGGAAAAGCGACAACGTTCTAGTTTTGTGTCACCCCTCTAGCGATATAGGTATAAATTTCCGACTTTGATTGATTTTATTCCGTCATATACTTCGTATTTCTTCGACCATTTTATTTTAATTTCTTGCTGTGTCTCAAACACGAAGAAAGCAGTACTTTTGTCGAAAGTCATGTGTTTCCATCCAATTGAAAAATTTCGCTAAAAGCTTTCCAGAGGAAGGGAAAGGAAATGTGGAAGTCAAGGGAGAAGGAGGCAAGGGAGAAGAGGAGCGAAAATGAACGTTTTTGAAGAGAAGAACATTTAGAAAACTGCCAATAAGTAGCAAATTCTAGTGAGGAATGATGTCTGAAATTGGCTATAGTCCATACATTACTCTTGAATTTCGTGTTCGCGCGCAGTCAAAACTCTTTTCATCACTCTGCAATGTTATAATGAAAGCGTCCTCATTTTGATGATATTTTCTCTGTTCCTCTAGAATTTTGTTTGTTATTACATTGACACGTTTCCGCATAGAGATGGACTTGCTTTGGATAACCTGTTGTCAGCAATAAATTACAAGACTCTATCAGTTCCTAGATCTATAATTGAATTTCTCGTCGATCGTCTGGTGACTAGTTAATTGTTCGCCAAATTCCCATGCAGCGCTTCATATGTATGTATAGAATTTTCTCCCACGCAAAGAGAAGGGCAACAGAAAGTGAGATACGAGTGGGTGAAGAGCAGGCTGGTGGCATATATGCGCACAACAACATGAGTGTTTGTACCAGTAATATTTCCCATTTGTATGAGTACAGGTAAAATGTAAAAGGTCAAGATTCGAGTGCGGCACTTAATATTAGCCTATACAATAGGATATATACCAGATATCCAAAGCGCACCGCGTACGAATACGTTTACAAAATTCATAGCGTGACTGCTGAGTTCAGGCAACAGACTATTCAAGAAAACGGGAACGCGTACTAAATCAGCATAAACCTGGGTTGGGAGACATGGCATGTATGCATGCTGATTGATAGCCTATACTATAGTAAACCACTAAACACAAAATATGATGAGGGTATATATCATCATGTTACTGTCATAAACTAGAGGGGTGGAGGAAGATAACAAGTGGGAGAGAGAGAGAGAAATATCATACACATGCTATATTCGCTACCATGCATTAAGCACATATCTTACTGAACAGAAAATACGGTTACGCTAATTGCATCATGTGTATATAGAAGTTCATTTTGGTGAATAGAGCCTGAGAGCAAGTGGATGGACAGACGTAGCGTGCATGCATTCTAAACATAGGCGTAGGAGGCGGGGCGGGGGTGGGGTGGGGCTGCAGCCCCCAACCCGGATATTTTTGTGAAAATTCGGGCAATATGCTGAGAATTGTTCGGGCACCTACTGCAAGAAAAATATATTGTAATGATGTAGCTAAAGAAAATCAATAGGCAAGTCACAGTCGTAACCCCCCCCCCCCCCCCCAAATCAAATTGGGCTCCTACGCCTATGATTCTAAATAATACAAGGAAGCACTTAAACACAAAATATGAAAACGATTAACTTATACTTAAGCATCATATCAGCGTATATCACTGCAAGTAATCGTAACCGTTGTTTCGAGTCAACAGAAATCACCAGATTTGTGACTTAACTTTATTAAATCATGATATGACAACAGGATCCAATTATGGCATCTTATATAACAAACACTAAACAGCCTTAAGCACTTCTTCAGTCTCGTTTGTCTAAAATTTCTTCTGCAGTGGGTGTCTCGTGTACCGTACATACATATTATACATGCTCTAATGTTTAGAAGACGTATATGATATCAACGATATTACAAGCTGTGATCATGCAATTAAAATCAATGACAGCAAAACCCTGGATGAATAAACAGACTGACCTATTGACCAATCACGTTGCAGAAGACGGCGGAGATTAAGGCGCGTAATGAAGCGCCGATTTCATTTTGTGTGACTGTAAAGAGACAAAATGTGGACGTGAACCCATGATCGAAATATGTAACACGAGAATGACTCATTGGCTTTGGTTTTGAAGATTTTTGAAAGGAAAAGCTAATAAGTATCATGTGAAGCGGCATATTGAAAGTCAAGTGGATTGATTGACATAAGCTGATTTGCTTTTGTATAGCTGTGGATTTTAATCACTCACAGCTGTATTTGCAAAAGAATCGTTGTCTCTTCACTACGGATGAAAAGAACTATGTATAGGCTAATCAATATTGCAATCAATGTGGCAAAACATTTTTTTTATATTGAACAGTTGAGCTTTGATTCAATCAAAGCTCTGCATATATGGTGTTTCGGTTTGTTTCATGGCACTAAACAGCTGTCATTGGCGAAATATAGGTTTCGCTCTACAACTACACACTGGAGAAACTGTCTGGGCAAGTTGAGTTTTTTGTGTGAATGATATGTCTCTGTGTGCAGCCTGCATGGGTTGTGACTACTTGATTAACCCAGTTTAGTGGTTTATATTTTCTAGATTAATATCCATTTCTTATTCATTAAACCTGTTTTCATTAGACCCTCTTACATGTACCTTTTGTCTAGCCTAATTTGCATACTTGTCATCACGTGATCGGGCATAGTAAAGAAGTGATGAGATTACACGACAGAGCCCTTTGATATAGTTCATACATTTGATAATATATTACATTTATATCTTGGTATGTTACATTGATTCACTTTCCTCCATGGGTTCCCTGCAACCTGTCTGTCGTCTGATATCGTCACGTATTAGGATTTCTGTTATTCTTCAATACAGTTTATTTACGATATATTATCCCCTGAAAAAACATTAAAGTTTGTAAAAATAACGAAACAAAATATGTGATATTAGTTAAAAGTGTCGTGATTGCGAATTCTCGAGTCACGGATAACCTTTTCGTTAATATTATAAACACATTAGCAACCATCTGTTATACACGCTGTGATATTGTTATCATCCTCTAACGTTTCATTCGGTGATTTCTAACATTCTGTTTTCAAATGAGTACCGATAGTATGTGTTTCATCATCTCGCGATGAGTGAACACGGCCTTTAAGGTACACATGAATCAGCTATAGGCAAGTATATATTATGTTACGCAGGCTATATAGTTTACAACTTCACGCACTGTAATATTTCTGACAATAATAATTGTCTCTTGGCATATCTATTCCAAACCTGACACATTTATATTAGAACGGTACCGCAAACAAAAAAATAGGTTGTTCAATGAGTCTCTCGAAAGCTTATAAATATGTTTAGAGTTCGACTTAAGATGCGTTTGGTATTTTGGGAATGTCTTTTGAAGACGGTATGACGTCATCCTTCAAGAACATTAAACCGCGTTGGGTTATTATTCCAATTTCCAACCAGCTTCACTTAAAACTTTAGTGGAATGGCTCTGGTTTGGAATGTTCTAGTTTTAGAAGTATATAAGAAAATAACATGAAACTTGAGTATTGAATATGCAAACTCCATGCCAGATTCGTTTTTGTAAAGTATAGTCTAGGTTATGGGTACTTCTGCATATTAATGTGTGTTATGTCTATATAGGCTGATGATTGTGAAGTGTGGGTGACTGCGTTTAGGAAGTAACATACACTTTCCCTAGACAAATTACACAGCTTCTGTTCAATCACGTTCAAGTATCAGATGGCGACAGAGGATATGCTACTAAAATACATTGCTTCAACATAGAGCAAGGAAAATAATACAGACAGAAGAACAGTATAGTATTCTGATGTCAGACGATACTTCGAAAGGTCTTTAAACCAACAGTTCACTTTTTCTGACTAAATTAACAGTGTAGCGCAAAACGCACCACATGCCTTTCGTATCGAATCTACAGTAACTAATATAGTTCAGTATTCCATAATATAAGTAACATAAGTATTTGGTTTGTCCAACAATATCATATGTATCAAATCTTGTATGAATATTGCAAGCACTACCTTTACATTGTCCTTTATATCTATATCTGCATATATATATATTTCAGTTTTAAGAAATTAACAATTACAAATATTGGCTAGATATGTGCGTAATATAAAGCACGACGCGAGGCATATCTTCCTAAGTGTAATCATATTGGCTCCAATGATTATTACGCTGAGACTGCTAGAAGTTTTCAAAACATGTTTTTTTTTTCGGAGTCTCCGACAATCCAAACTGTTTCCCCAGACATTCGAGGGGTAAAACTCTACAATCAAGTCTATATTGAGAGAAAACGGTTGCTGGGGATTGCAAATAAATATTAATCATTATTTCACTGCTAAGCATATTTGCATGCAGACAGTACCGATGACCGTTTAACTGTAACTTTAGGGTAGGAGGGGGAGGGGGGGGGGGGTGAGGTGCCAGCGGTTGGGGGGGGGGCAATGTTGGAAGCAGCAGAGTATTGTAGGTAACTCGTATACTGCACTTGTATCATTGTATGGAAGCAAAGACTCGTGCACGAGGACTGCACCCAATCGTTTGACCAAACACAAGTTACCCGTTTCAAACTGTTCAAGATTCCAATTGCGCACATGTCGGCGTGCATGCGTGTTGTATAGTTCTTGATAAGGTGAAGTGATATGTATAAACGAAGCACACGCTTTAAGATTTGTAGCTTGTACACAGTGCCGCATACATAGGAAAGGGTAGCCTGGGCAGTTGAAGCACCAGTTTGCGTTTGGTTGGAAAGTTTATAACCAAACTTGTCGAGTATTACTCAAAATAAGTTGATAATTGGCAACAAAGTGAGATTAATGAGGAAATAATGCCTAAATACGTTTGGTTATCGATTGTTGACGCCCAGACAATCTTCCATATAAGTATAGGCCCTATTTAATCGCATATGAAAAGCCTATTTACTTAGTTGAAATGAGCGTATCGTTGACTAGTGAAGTTTATATAGTATCGTTGAGATAATAGTTTAATATCAAATAGCATCAAAGACCAATTGAACTCAGGCAGCTGTTTTTCAGTATTTTCTCGATACCGTAAACGAGTTACTCGACTGCATAGTCTACATCGTTAAGAGTGTGTGTTAGTTGATCTGCACAAGTAACGTACTCCATATCTGCATAATTTATGAATCAGGAGAGATTTAATCAACCGCGTATAAACTGAAGGTTAACACAGGAGTTTATTTGCTTTGCGTTTACTATAAATACTATTAATTCTAAAGAATAAATCGTCACATTTTATGGAGTTTTCAGGATGGTAGCTCCCCCCCCCCCCTTCTTTATTGCTGGATTGCATGATTTTCCTGCTTCCTGGGAGTGGAATCCTATCAATTTAGCTCCAAAATAGAGGTTTAGAGCTTCTTTTTAACGAGACGAAACTCTAATTCCGTAAATTGAAATTCAAGACTCCTGAAAAGAGTGATCATTCTGAATACTTTCAAATTCTGAATTCTGCACTCAATGAAATTAAGACTGGTGTACACGTGACATACAGCTGAAGCCTTGGAACGCGGAGCTTAATTATTATGTCGAGCTTATACGAATGTTATATCTCTGGACGCCTGCACAGATCTTAAAGCCCTGTGTGTGTGTGTTTGTGATTTGTTTGAACTGTATGGAATTCTGTTCTACTTGAACTATGAATCTCTGACGTCATAGAGCATGTATTTTACGATGCCATCCAAGGGAAAGCCACTCCACATGCACATTTTTGCCAGCAGCTAGTAGGTTTCTAAGAAATATAACACAAGATAGAGATGTTGGGCACGTAAACCAAACCACTTGATCTACTCTCAAACCCAGTTCTTGGATGGATACGACATGTATAACCGCGTGATTATTACGTTAAGTGGGTGTCTCGAGCTCTCTTCAAACAGAACAGATGCTAGACATGATCTTAACCATAGCTTAGCCGAGAAGTTAGCAGCCATCATGCCACATTTCGAGTGATTCGTGCGTTTTGAGAATCAGAGCTCACTGCCATACAATTTAGTGAAGTGTGCACAGGGGAGGGGGAGCGGAGATAGTGAACTGCTCCCATCTCCCATTGTCAGGTCGAGAGACAATGATTCAGTGGATGGATTGTTTTCGCATTCAGCAGATAAAGAATTGGACTACTACTACAGGTGTACCCGCCCCCCCCCCCGCCCCCTTGTCAATCGCAAACAAATTCCTTATTAGGAAACCTTGCGTTTAAGGCTACTTATATAGGGCTAAATATGCCTCTGAATGCACCATTTGACCCCCTTCCATGCGAAATGGCTTCAGTGATCCCCAGGGGAGCACCCCTCCCAATTTATAATATCTTTAATTTCTCTCTGACCCTCCAATAAAAAGGTTCAGTCTATATATATGCCTAAATATTCGAGGGAAAATTTGAACTTATTATTATTTATTAGCTCAACTTTCTTTTCGCTTAGTGCATCTTATATACAGACCTAAATCATAATAGTCTAAATATACCTCAGAATGCATCATTTGATTTCTGAATTTTAATTTTTCCGGGTAATTACCGCTACCCCCCCCCCCCCGTACATATAAACCTGCTTAAATGTCCTCAGGGCGGGACCCCTCTTTATAAAGCCCTAATATAAAGCCCTTACCTAAATCAATCGGGCGGAAATTTTCATCCCACCCCCCCCCCATCCGGTCCCTCATGACGTCACTGAGACAATTATTTCAGGCTAATTCAGTGTTGACTGTTCTTCTTCTCCATGATACTATTAAGCTACTGGATAACATTAATATAGTGTGTATGCTCTCGAAACACGTGCCCCTCTGATTATACATATCATACAGTTAACATCACATGCAATTTACCCCGCCCCTCACCCTGTCCCTCATCACGCCACTGAGACAATTATTTCAGGCTAATTCAGTGTTGACTGTTCTTCTTCTCCGTGGTAACATTAAGCTACTGGATAACATTAATATAGTATGTATGCTATCGCGTGCCCCTCTGATTCTACATATCATACAGTTAACATGACATGCAATTTACACACTGACGGGAATCTCAATATAGGGAGAGACTTAACAGTGACCAACAAGTAGCGACATTGTACATTAAGTTAATGCAAAATATTTTCGTCGATTTTACTAACATTTTACAGGTTTTTGTTTTTGTTTTTGCGGGAGGCCGAGACTCAAGTTCTTTACAATGCATCAGCACATAAGCTTTAGTCTGCGTTTTCCATTTCTGTCTTTGCATTATGATCAGAATAACTGTAAAGAGAAATTTGACTGAAATGAATCACAATAAGAATACTTAGCATGTCATTAATGTGTCTAATTTAATCTCTAAGAGGCCAGGTTTTCGTTTTTTTTCACTCAAGAGGAAAAAGTAGCATACACAATTTTAGAAAGTTGTGCGTACACAAAATAAATATAGTCCTACATTGTATCCTTCCGTAGAACATTGTACATATGTATTATACAGTTTTAAGTTGCATGTGTGAAAGTTTGAAAACGAATGGCAAGCCACATGTTTATTACACTCACTCATACGTGGCTTATTAATTACTTCTTAATATACAACTTGCAAAAGATCATGAAAAAGATCAAAGATTCCTGGAGCAATACGATATATTAACGAGTGTTATTAAATATAATAATAATAATTCATGTCTCAATGTACATAAAGGAAGAAATATCCATACATTTGATCCATCTGTGGTATCGTTTACCCATGTGTTATAGCTTTAAACTGTGTTACACTCACTCATGCGTAGCTTATTTTCTTACTTCTTTATATATCACTATATGTAAGCGTGGAACTGTATATGATATATTAACCAGAGTTAGAACAACAAGTCTTGTATAAATTTACTTATAAATAATATTGAACAGAGATAGAGAACATGGTTTATCCATGAAAGGAGTAATCTTATATCCTTTCGAAAAAATTATTGCAACATGTGATATCGATGATGTAAGGAACACACCTCGTGTTTTTTTGACTGGTTATATCATGTGCGTGGGTAAATTTTCTCGTTATACGTGTGTGTATAAATATATATGTAATGATGGATGCACATCTACTGAAGCTGCTCGGAGACGGCCATGACCTTGCAAGGCCTGATGGATGTTTTTATCCCCGATAGCGGCTTGTGCATGGTTTTTACGATCATGCTCGATTTATCACCTGCACGCGTGGGAATTCCAATGTGACGTCGGCCAGTCCAATCTGCAAGGGGACGAGTTTTGGGTGTAGGCCTATCTCAGTTGACTAGTTTGCTAAAGGATGAGGAACTTTCAACCAAAATGTTTAAGCAAATCATTATAGGCTAAATCAACATTCTGTTAGAGAACTGAACGGTTGACAGCCCACTGCTTAGTTTCTGCTTTTTTCTTTCTAATTTCCTTTAAAGACAAAAATATACAGGACTTTCATATAAGACTTAGATAGACTACTGTACTTATTGTATGACTTGTAGAATATAACGTATGCATGTAGGACCTATAGCATGCATGTACATGGCTTTACACATATATAGCTATAATAGTACAACCTACGCGTGTTATAAGATATAGGCTCTGTAGCCTAATATCTTTATAAGATGCACAGCCTATACTATATAGGTTACATATATTATTAGGACGTATAAACTATATGTTGTTAGGACACAGAACAAGATATAAACTTATCGTTATTCAAAAATATGCAAAAAAATCATGACAAGCATGCACGAAAAGATATTTATGGAATATGTTATAGGAAGTGTTAGCAAATGCAGCACGAAAGAAATGTGACTAATATATGCGTCTATCTCATTTAACATTGCAGTCAGTTGAATGGGTTGTCGTCTAAAATGTCTTGATTGGTTGATGTAACTTCTCGTAAGATTACATTACATCAAAGAACGTGATATTTTGAAGCATTGTTAATGTAGCTGTCAGAAGGCGAGATCTTGTGTATACATTCCACGTAGAGTGAAATGTGAGCACTTCACTTGATACATAATAAAGCCCTTTACCTGGTTCCACGAGAAATGATAATAAACGGGTCTTGCGCTTGACTGTAATTTATCGGCCGTGAATATAAATTTATACCACGGGCAGGAAACTAGGTACATTAATGAGTTCATATTCATTTTGTCTCCGGAAGACATGTCAGATGCTTGAATAAGAACACAAAGGGACGGATACGGGGATCTGGTACCTCCCTGGTGAGAGGCAGTTGCATGGCAAACAGGGGTCAGATGGCATGATGAATGGCCGGAGTAGAAAACCACGGGAATGGAAGAAGGGAACGAGGGTGAGGACAGGGGGAGGGGGTAGCCATCGTGATAAAAACTCTGCATTGAAAAGTAACAGTATTGCAATTATTTAACATAAATTATTAGACAAGTGCTATGGTCGAGTGGAAAAAAAGCAGTGTTATTGTAAAAAAAAATTAAAACTTGCATCTGAGAGGTTGAGGGTTCGATCCTTGGCCAACTAAAATAAGTTGGGGTTTTCAATCTATGAGAATTCAACAATTTTCACCATCTAAAAATGTTGGCCTTCGAAATGCTTAAACTGGTTTGCCACCCGTCGTGAAGTGTAGATTAATGGAGCTGCTTATTGCGTCATATATTAACTGCCATAGTCCAGTCCAGTTCATGCATACACTATAGCCTTTCGTTGACAATGTAGTTATATGTTCCCTTAAAACTGTGGACGATACCATTTACCCATTTATTTATATCCTCCCCAAGTAGGTCAAATAAAACCCGAGAAAGGTTTCATTTAATTGTTTATGTTAGTAATAAAGACCTATACTTAGAAATGAATTTGTATAGCAATTTGTGTTCCTGAATAACAAATGTGTTCCCCCTTTGAGGCGATTCAAGTCACACATACATTTAAATCCTCTCAAAGAAGGTTAAAATGAACTCCAATAAATGTTCATTTAATTGTTTACATTCGTAATACAGACGTACTTGGGAATGAATTTGGAGCAATTTGAGTTCCTGAATAACAAATGTTCCCCCCTTGAGGCGATTCAAGTCACCACACATTTAAATCCTCTCAAATAAGGTCAAAATGAAGTCCAATAAATGATTCATTTAGTTGTTTACATTCGTAATACAGAAGTACTTGGGAATGAATTTGTTAGCAATTTGAGTTCCTGAAGAACAAATGTGTTTCCCCTTTGAGGCGATTCAAGTCACTCATATATTTAAATCCTCTCAAAGAAGGTCAAAATGAAGTTCAATAAATGTTTCCTTGAATTGTTTTCTTTCGTAATACAGACGTCCATAGGACTTAATTTCCAGGAACTTGAGTTTCAGAATAATAAATATGTATGTATGACATCAATCGACAGCTTGGAAAACATGAATTTCCCAAAAAAAATACCCATTTTCATGATCACAATCACGGCTACTTTTGTTATCCAATCTTGGCAGGTATAATGTACACAAAGTCAACTTGGCTGTGCTGTTGTAAATTGTATTCAGTCGACGTTTTGTAGAATAGGTTAGATGAATAACCAAAAAAATAGAATGGTGCTCATGTACCAGCCTTGGGCATTTATGCAATTGCTGTACTGCGTGAGCATTTTCTTTAAGTACACTGTATTTAATTGATACTCGAAGTACTATGTACTATGTGCAAAAAGTACTATACTGAGAGAGCACTTACTTTATGTGAGTATGTGTATGATACACGATGTCATTGTATGTAGATATTTACTATACTGAGAGAGCACTTACTTAATGTGAGTATGTGTATGATACACGATGTCATTGTATATGTATGCATTTACTATACTGAGAGAGCACTTACTTAATGTGAGTATGTGTATGATACACGATGTCATTGTATGTAGACATTTACTATACTGAGAGAGCACTTACTTTATGTGAGTATGTGTATGATACACGATGTCATTGTATATGTAGATATTTACTTTACTGAGAGAGCACTAACTTAATGTGAGTATGTGAATGATACACGATGTCATTGTATGTAGACATTTACTATACTGAGAGAGCACATACTTAATACGAGTATTATGAATGATACACGATGTCATTGTATGTACACGTTTACTATACTGAGAGAGCACTTGCTTAATGTGAGTATGTGAATGATACACGATGTCATTGTATGTAGGCATTTACTATACTGAGAGAGCACTTACTTTATGTGAGTATGTGATTGATACACGATGTCATTGTATGTTGACATTTACTATACTGAGGGAGCACTTACTTTATGTGAGTATGTGAATGATACACGATGTCATTGTATGTTGACATTTACTATACTGAGAGAGCACTAACGTTATGTGAGTATGCATGTCATTGTATGTAGACATTTACTACACTGGGAGAGCACATACTTAAAACGAGTATGTGAATGATACACGATGTCATTGTATGTACACGTTTACTCTACTGAGAGAGCACTTACTTAATGTGAGTATGTGAATGATACACGATATCGTTGCATGTAGACATTTACTATACTGAGAGACAGTTACTTTATGTGAGTATGTGAATGATACACGATGTCATTGTATGTAGGCATTTACTATACTGAGATACCACCTATTTAATGTGAGTAGTGTATGATACGCGATGTCATTTTATATGTAGACATTTACTATACTGAGAGAGCACTTATACTTTATGTGAGTATGTGAATGATACACGATGTCATTGTATGTAAACATTTACTATACTGAGAGAGCACTTACTTAATGTGAGTATGTGAATGATACACGATGTCATTGTATGTAAACATTTACTATACTGAGAGAGCACTTACTTAATGTGAGTATATGTGTATGATACACGATGTCATTGTATGTAGACATTTACTATACTGAGAGAGCACTTACTTAAATGTGAGTATGTGTATGATACACGATTTCATTGTATGTAGACATTTACTATACTGAGAGAGCACTTACTTTATGTGAGTATGTGAATGATACACGATGTCATTGTATGTAGGCATTTACTATACTGAGAGAGCACTTACTTAAATGTGAGTATGTGTATGATACACGATTTCATTGTATGTAGACATTTACTATACTGAGAGAGCACATACTTAATACGAGTATGTGTATGATACGCGATGTCATTGTATATGTAAACATATACTATACTGAGAGAGCACTAACTTTATGTGAGTATGTGAATGAAACACGATGTCTTTGTATGTAGACATTTACTATACTGAGTGCGCACTTACTTTATGTGAGTATGTGTATGCTACATGATTTCATTGTATGTAGACATTTACTATACTGAGAGAGCACTTACTTAATGTGAGTATGTGTATGATACACGATGTCATTGTATACACAAAAAAAAGTATACTATGATGGAGTATTCCTGACAGAGATAAACTTCAGACTGGAGTACCCCTGACAGAGATAAACATAAGACTGGAGTATAAAGTATTTCCCTGATTAGATCTAAAAACATCAGCGGCGACTGAGCTCCGCTCAAATCCTCACGGTCGGTGGAAGTACTTTATAAGTTTTATCGGCTTTACCCTCCTCCAGCTACGATTCAGCCGACGATGAGAATGATGATGAAGATGAAGATAATGTGTACCGTCTGCTTCTTCGCGCATATTCAAATCTGTCCTTCGCCAATATGGAAGCTTCATGTAATGCATATAATGGACAAACCTTTACGTCATAATACACAAGGTGTCAATAATTTGATAAACATTTTCCAGTTGAGTCGAAAAAGGAAAACATAATTTAACGTTCAGATTGAAGTGTTGAAGAAATCTTTTAAGTTGATTTATAGTTGCCAGCTCTTGCTCTAAATATACGTTTACTAAATAGACCTACGTGCAGCGAGGAGAGCGGCTTTTCCGTATTCACAGCATGTCGATCAGTGTATTATTATTATGCAGCGTCATTCATGCTAGTATTTTATTATCATTATTTTAGAAAGGAACATTGGAATTTAGAGCGGTCTTGGTTTGAAACAGGAAGTCAGGGTGTCGAGATAAACTGTAAATTACAAAGGGACACCATACCCATACGTCATTCTACCTTTGTGCTGCATGTAAAGATTTCTGCTTCAATCATGTTGCTGTATAGGGATGGAAGACTATAACGAAACTTAAATTGCTTATGGGGGTGGGGAAGGTTGTAAACGAAACCCTTTCTTATTCTAAGTTGGAAATCATATCTTTGGCAACAGTACCTTTATATATAACAGAGTGAGAACTTGGCAGTACATATGTCAATTATATACATACTATTTACCACACATTGAATGCTTGATATGATAAATCATCACCCGTTAATTGTCTACATTTAATGGTGACAACATTAACATAACATTTATGTAACACTTACATTACACTTTCAGTAACATTACATTTACTTTACACTTGCACTACATTTCATTACATTACACTTGCACTTACATTACACTTACATTACACTTACATTACACTTACATTACACTTACACTTACATGACACTTACATGACACTTACACTTACACTATACATTTACATTCAATTTACTGTACACTACATTAATTAACATTGTATTTATAGAACCCTTAACCAACATGAAAAAAATATTTTCATTACATTGACAGTACTTTCGTTCCGACGCTGTTGGTCATGATGTAACATCCAACATAACAGAAAATCAACGGATTTCACGTGAAAATTAATATTAATATTAACATTAATATAGAGTGAAACTTAACCTGACATGCACGCTTTCGTATATATACCGTTATAGTTGCAGTTGCGTTAAACGTTCAATCGAAAACTATAGATTGGCAACAGCGGGGAATCAAAACCCGCACATAATATATATACTCTCACAAGACTAGTGTATAGTGTCTGTGCAAAGGGTGTTTAGTTATATTGAAGTAACGCAACCCTGTTCTAAGCCTCCTCTCGGCCATTAATCAACAAGTATTTCCTTCTTCAGGGTACAAATACTATGCCGAGTCACCACGAATTAGCATCCATCCTCCCGCTCAAAATATGCTGAGATATACTTGTTGACATTTTCTTCTTCGCTTTTAAAGGTTACTATATCATACTAATATGAAATGTGTAATTTTACCGGTTTCATTTCTGAGACACAAGCAATTTTCTTTTGATTTCTAGTTAGTATCGGATCATTATTGAATTAAACAAAATGATTTTTATTTAACTTGATAGTTTCCAAATGCTATACAGAAATGCAAATATCGAGTGGGTTTGTTGTTGTATATTAATTTCATTTTTCATTAAAAAGTATTTTCGTTTTTTTTTTAAGAGTGCACTTTGGATGTTTTCAATGATATTCTTAGTATACATATACCATCATGTTTACATATTTACAACTTCTCCATTTACTGAGAAGTGTGTCGTGTCATTTCTTCGTCCATATGAAGAATATCTCTTGCAACCCACCCCCCCCCCTCCCCCCACCAAAAAAAAAATCTGTAATTGCTGATCTTGCATGGACATTGATACGTGCGTGTATAACTACATATAGGTTCTATACATAATGCAGTATGACATTGAAGAACGTGACAAATTGATGAGTTTAATTTCACCGAATCCCATTGCGCATAGATTTTATACGAACCTACCTCTTTCTTTCAATGGAAACCTTATTCAACTAGACCCAAAATCAATCATCTTTTACACACCAAAAAAGAAGGGAAAAAAGGAAATAGCTTAAATTGGACTCACCCGAACGTTGAGAAAATGTATAAAAATTTAAATTAAAATTCGATAGAATATTACTTTCGCTAACCCCTCGAGGACAAAAATACATTGCTAATATAAAAACACCACAGAGTTATAATTACACATACATATTCAAAGAAATTAAATCACACCTTGTTTCATCCCGAAAGCGGTGTATTTGAGGACTACGGAGTTTTTAAGGTGACACTAAGATATTGAGATAAATATCTCAAGAAATTAATATATCTTTGTAGCCAGAAACTGGGATGTCATTATTTCATATTCGAATATTTGGACGTGAAAAAAATGAGATATTTTTAATACGTTACATAAGTAGAAATTTAAATATCTCAAAATTAAGGAATTCAGTTGATAGTATGACACATTGCTAAGATGTTTTGAAATGATTAAGATAAAAGAATACTTAACAATTTAACATCTGAACATAAAAGATATTGACATTTCTCAATTCTTAATGTCAAAATAGTATAATAATAACCTCTGTAATATATCAATATCTATAGACACAAAGATATTGAGATATTTAACTCACATCTCAATATCCCAATGTTACCTAAAAAGCTCCGTAGAGCAAACAAGGGATGGTATTGCATGATAAGATGGAAGCGACATACGTATAGCTATGAAGCTAAGAAGCGTGTGATTTGGAAGTTATGGTTATCATCGTAAATAACTTATAATATTTGATGATTTCTGTATGTCAATCATGTAAGGATCAGCAATAGACAATGGAATTGGGATATGAATTAGCTATGTTATGAAGAAATCAATATCGATATAAAGGTAGTGTATAGATGTAAGTGAAATCTGGGATAACTTAAAAGGACCTACGACACGCCTCGAAATTCTTGTAGAGGAAATTTAAACCATATTGATAGCATAGGATGTTGTGTCTCCTGTATGCAAAACGTTATCAACATTGGTTTATTAATTAAAGGGGAAAATGTAAAGCTGTAATATTGTGTAATTTTAGGTCATATCATAAGGTAATATTTTGCAATATTATGTAAATATGATAAATCGGGTATAAAATGTTCAGAAATATGGATGTGATAATAGTATATCAGTGTATGCTTATGTTGCCGATGTGATGTTTCCGTTGGCTGTTGTAACAGAAGATGTCGACAATAGTGATGTTGGTGTTGTGTGTTTTAGGGCGTTATCGTAGGCGTTTATGATGTGACGATGTTGGCATTGTGGTATGACGGTGTTGGTATGACGGTGTCGTTGTTCTTTCTGTAACGATAAAAACATCATTTGGTGTTGTCGATGTATTTTCATGAACGGTTTTGAAGATGTTGTCGGTGTTGCTTTGATGATGTTTTTATTCGTAGTGTTGCTGGTGGTGTCCCCTATGGGTGATGACGATGATGTCCATCATTGTCATCATCGATTGTCGAAAGTGAAATAATCGATTGAGGATTTCTGTTGGTATAGTATTATTGAATGTTGTTTTTGCAAAATGCTGCTGCTAATTAAAATGGAGCTCGTGTTGCAGGGGCGCAACCAGCAACCACCTTTTTTTTGTATTAGGGGAGAGGGGGATGAGATGGCATGTCCTCCAGGAAGGGGATGAAAGGAGACGCGTCCCCCC
>JAIPMN010033512.1:0-14034 GCA_020650975.1 Apostichopus californicus
TCCTGTCATACTACCATCTGTCTATTTTGATCAATGACCTGTGTTCACCTATTCGATTTCAACCCTTTGACCACCCTCCCCCCCCCACCCCACCGCTACCGTGCAACAAAAAACTCTTGACAAATGCTTATTATTAACCCACATAACATTACAGTCAATCCCCACACAGAGACAAATACAAAGACAGTCTACCTGTAAATAACACTCAAAATCCCGTATATGTGTTTACTTTCTATTTCCATTGTTTACAGTATATACTTATATGAACAAACACAGTATATGTGTTGTTAGAATAATCTTGAGAAGATATAACTGTGGAGCCCTTTCTGACATTGCAGTATTCTCCTTTCATCTACAAAACCACAACCCCACCCATCCCCGCCTAAAACCGAACCTAGAAGGCCAATGACCCTTCTATTATCTCTATATAATTTACATTGCGTCGTCACCATATTCCCATTTGAAAAACTAACTTAAAGTCGCATATACACTATACTGTACATATTTCTACCATACATCTGTACGTTAAATTAGTGCTTCTCTTTTCTACTCAGACAGTCCCCATTTTGTTTTACCCTAAAAGTCTATTGAAATTATTTCACAGGTTTTTTTGTTCTTGCTAATGATGTACACTGACTGTATTGACACTTCCAATAGTTTAACATTTTCTTTTGTTCAAAACATGTCAATCAAATACTTGAACAATACAATGAAAAGACCTTGTATTCAATAAAATAGACGCGTGCGTCTCAATGAACAGAAATCATTTTCAATATAACAGATGCGCTCGTCCTTTATAAACAAATTAAAATAAAAACCTGGAATTTACTGACAAACAAGTACCTGGAGATTGCAATATATACGTCACGTCTAGACAATGTCTGGTTTTAAATCGTTGGTAGGCCTTTTTGTGTGTATCCTACTATACTGTTTGTGGTTGGACTGGGCCCCGTAGTGAAGTGTACTGAACTGTACGTTCCCGTTGAAATGAAAGACACGTAAACAACACTGATGTTTCGTATTTTTTTCTTTTTCATCAAATCTTTATTTAAATAATTTGCTACAAAAGATAATACATAGATGGGAAAGTCGCCATAAAACCGCAAATACATGTATAGGTTAGGCTAGTGTCCATACGGTGCATGCTATTGTTTGATAGTACAGTTAACGCTGGAAGTAGAGGTTCCGCCAACATTCCAGATATAGCTAGTAATACAGGGTATATGTAAGCGGGTATTTCTGTATCTGTTCTTGCTTATACCGAGGCACCCTATCGTATCATTTTGAAATTACCGTTTAGTTGTTTTCAAACATTTCCGTAGCCGGTATGTTCGTCATGCCATCCTAAAAAAATGCTGATGTGTGAGGTTGTAACAGAAGAAGGAACAACTATTTATGTATTGCATTCTATGGGGTAGTATATGTACTATATCTAAAATAGTAACAATTAAAGAAGGATGGAATTAGCAAATGACTATTTCTTTCTCTGATTATAGCCTTTATGACTGTCTGCTGCCCTCATCGATACCCGTAGGACCATCTCTATCCACACTTAAATCTCGGGGAGTGATTGGTAAATTTCTTATTGATTAATCGATTAACGACTTTTCATGTGTGAGGTTGATTACAGTTCAAACCATTCCCGTGGTCGACATGGTTGGATTTCAGTTTCAATCAAATCGAAGGCGCCTTATCACCAGGCGTCATTGCAGTAAACACGGACAAATATTCATAAGCCAGAAAATTAGGGAAATATCATTTATTTGTTGTAGTTGTATACAACAGGGTAAAGTGTACTTTGCAACAAATGAAGTAAATTGTTTTTTTCTTGATAAAGTATATCTGCTACATGCTGCAATAAAGACTGATTAGTCATCACGATCCTACATTATTTAGAAAAAAAGAAATACAGATACGGTAATTGCGCCCATCGTACAGATACCAATACTAGAATAAATGTAAATACAACGAGGAAGGAAGTGACTTAGGAAAACCGTGCAAGGCTTAGCGAGTAGTGTCACTCTTCATGCAAAGGAAAATATAATATTTCATAAGGTGACAATGCAATATACTGTCAGAGGAGATACATAATCTGCAACCCTAGAGATACAACTGTTGAATATAGACAATAAAGTTCACAAAGGAAGTACGGTTGTTATTACTGTGCTTTAATCAAAGTGTTCCATTCAATATAATACCGTAGATATTGTTGTATTCGTTCATTTACTGTTTAATCCTATTCGCCTATTACAGTTTTCTGGACGCCTGATAGTGATAAGAGTAATGAAGACTGTATACTTGATCTCGGCTCCGGTCTTTGGCAGGTAAGTTGTCTAATTATTACTACGTCATATCTTGTTTTACTTTGTTGTTCTATTTACATAATGATATTGTAATTACTACTGATAGCATCAATCTCCCAACTAGTATAGAACTTGAGGGCGGTATGCATACATGACATCACAAACAATTTATGAAGTAAAGCAAACATGAGGTAAGTACATTATACACCAACAATTAAGGAGATAATATTGACTGTTAATCAAAGGAATGCACCAACCTCATCATCCCCTCCCTATCTCATTAAGATGAACTTATCAATAAATGACAGGAACATACTAATGCCTACGGTTAATCCATTTTGTTCTAAATTCATAGTCACATTTAAAATACATAAACAGTGAGATTGCCTCAGTGTTTGATTGTTGATTGTAAATTGGCTGAAATATGACAAATGATGAAACAGATCAAATGGCATGATTGCTTGGAACTTCTCAACACTGTATTAAAAATGGCCTTCAGAGTTCGTGTGGGCTTAGGTGGATGTGTATATATGGAACTTATATTGGTACTTTGATGTAATACATCTGTTTCATGAAATCTCATTGGAAGCGGAGGTAATACATCAGTGAATAAACACCAAATAGATACGTTAAAATAATGCAATTGCTACTAAATAGTAAATGAACACTCCAGCTTATATTAATACATAGTTACAATTTAAACCAAGAACAGGTTAAAATAATACATTGATTAATAAACTCCTAATGAGGTAGTAAAGTAGTAAATTGATTACATAACACCCCATGGAAAGAAGGTTAAAGTAATGCGATGGGTAATAAATACAACATGAACATGCCAGGTTAAAGATAATGAATAATTACTAACCACTCCGTGAACAGGTCAAGCGAAGCAATACATAAGTTACTAAGCAGCCCTTGAAAATGTTCCCCCCCCCCTCCCCTTCTGATCGTCAGTCCGGTGAAAATTATTCCGGAGGAGGATAGGTTCACTACTAAGAGTGTAAACTCTACCACAGCCACCCATTCCCACCACCCCCACCTTACCTTCTTTTTCAACCTCACACAAAGCATTTAATATAGCAACATTTTTCCTTTAGGGTTACTTCTATGAACCTTAGTTTGAGTCTAAATATGCCTCAGAATACACCATTGGACGTCTAGTTTTCATTGTCGGGGGTTGTCTAAGCAAAGAATGGTTAAAATTAATGTAGAAACACACTTTTTGCAATTTATAAAATGAGTGAATTAAGTTGAAATAGTTAACACATATATCCACACATGCAAAGAGTGGATTAAAGTGATATACTGAACAAATAATGCTAAACATAAAATGGGTGGATTAAAGGGATGTAGTCATCAAATTTTATTTAACATATAATGGATTGAAAAGAAGGGATGTTATTATTATTATTATTATTATTATTTACCAGATTTATATTATTTATATTAAAAAACATTCAATGGGTGGATTAAAGGGATGTAGTTAACACATATTACCACACATGCAATAAGTGGATTAAAACGATATTAAAAATACTTTTGACGTAACGATACAATGTGGTGGAAGCTTGGTCTGCTCCTTTTCAGTTAGCTCAAATTCAGGATCTGTGAATTTGTAACATAGTATCAATATGGTACAGAACTTATGCCGTGCAGAGTTTACGTTGATTATCGCGAGACATAAATGTTGCAGAAATATAATCAGCAAGGAGTAAATAGTGATTTTCAAGTTCGACGCTGAAAGGGGGTTTAAGGAGTCTACAGTCCCGGGCACTGGGTCATTTTGGATATTGCCCAGGAATATTTGGAGTATGTCGGGCAGAAATGGTATATGGAAAGTGCAATGACGAGGGCAAGGCACGAAAACTGATGTAATACTTGCGATTCTGTACTAGTGTACATATATTACACAACAAGTAATAAGTAACATGAACAGTTAAAATGTCTTTCCGCTCTCTCTTTCCGTGCTCCCTATTAACTCCCTTTTCTCAACTCCCAAACCAATCCAACGCAAATATACATAAAGGTAAAGAATGTCACTCTATAGTAAGGGTACAGACGCTGTATTAGACTAACAAAGGGGACACTTTCCATGCATGATTAAATACAATAGGCACCTGAGGTGCAGGAATTCAGTTATGCAAATACATGTTGTCACCTAATACACACGCGCAGTTACCTTTGGACATGCGTAGTCGGCTGGAGAACGCCTCCTGTAATACGGATGGAAGAAATATATAATCAACAAGCAATTATTAGACAGGGTTACAGACTGTGACACTAGTAACGATTCATTGCTTGGAACAGAGGGAGGTAGTTTAAGAATTAGGTCAAGTTAGCTCATCCAAAGAATGAACAAGTGACTGTAGCACACATAAACAAGTAATCATGACATAAGTCTGGATTAAGTTTCACAGAAGTGGACACAGGTTACAAGCCGTTGAACGGGTATAGTATAACGTGTAGTAACAGTCACGTTGATAAAGTGATGACGTTTAATCTTACTGTGCTACCTACCTAACAGTGAAACACAATTATAACTAAACAGCCATTTAAATATTGATTTAAATGGTACAAAATGGTAAATGGTAATCAACCATACATCTATAACAATCCAAACCAAGCACTTGATACATAAGGTACATTACAAAATAAACATATATCAATCTTTACTTATCCATTGAGCGAATTAAAAATAAATTATCAAACAAGTATAATTAATCATGCAGCAGACATTTAATATTAATATATTCCCTATTTAATATAGTGCTTATCATTGATGGTGAAGATTAAATGCATAGACGTGAAAACTTATTAGTCTTTTGTATTGTAATTGCAAATCTTTTTAATCTACATGAAAACAAATATTATGATTACCCCCACCCCAATTCCACACTCCCCCACCACTTAATGTAAGTGACAGGGCCTAATACACAAGCGTTTTGTTTACATACGTTTTCTTCTTGTTCTTCCTATAGAAGCGTGGATCCTGGTAGATGAATTCAGTTCAGGAAGCACTTGTTTCTGAAGACAACCTGTCATGATCCTCCTGCTTCCGGAAATGCTCGCGATCTCAGTAAATATTCAGAGCCATAAACCAAAGAAGGTGACGAAATTTCAAACTATTAACAGTGACGACATACTACAGAAGGTGGAGATTCCTACATAACAATCATGATGTAATTAGTAAATGCTAACCTAAGCCCCCTATCTCTTCTCTCGAATTTACCCTTTCTAACTTAACATAACTTAACCGCCCTGTATATACTCTAGAACTGCGCGTCCCTACCTGTTCTCTCTAACCTAGCTCCTCTACATATAGTCCAGAACTAGCCTCGCTGTATTATCGTGTTATTGGTGCTAGAGTTATTATACACCACTCAGTTCATAGAAAACTGATTGCCAGAGTTTTACACAAAACGAATTTGGAGAGTGTGGGGAAACTCCAAAGGGAATTCGGATCTTTTTATATATAATTGTGACGTGCGTAACAACATTGGCCATCGTCCTCTTTAAATATTTTACTTTGCTTTCATCATCTTGCTGTTTCCATACATTGTGTAGATATATGTTTACATTTCTTGGGGAATGCTATATATCATTTGTTTCATTAAAATCACAGTAATTGTTTTTAAGTAACTAGAGTTAATGCTGAAATTTTCAAACTTCTTTATTCTGTTCAAGAATTATTTCTCATATCACTACGTCGGTATTTCTTCTGCCGATTATAGAGAAGGAAACATTAATGTCAGAATGACGTGCTTATCAATCAGTTATACTGACAATCTGAGGAAAAATACGGGAAAAAAAATCATCAAATTGTACTTGATGGAGCAACTACAAAGGAAAGTGGAATCTGGATGAGTTCGGCTGCCTCAGTTTTGAGATTTCACATTGGGACATGTGTAGTTAGTTTATAAAAAAATGTTACGTAACACTGTATATAACGTTATGGTTAGTGGTAGTAGTAGAATGACGGTACATTCACGTTTCCAAGGTGTTACTATGGGTGTCTCAGAAGTAAAAACACCACCCATCATGAAACCAGGAATCTTGAAAGATAGAACACTGATCTAACAGTCTTTTCGTAGTTTACCTCACTGGCAATTAATTTAGAGATGTATGTTGTCATAGTGAATATAGTGACTCCAGAACGAATTTTACGAAAAATTACGGGGGAAAAACATCATGAAATTGTACTTGATGAAGCAATTACCAAAGAAAGTGGAATCTTCATAAGTTTTGAGATTTCACAATAGGACATGTATATATAGTTTGAAAAAAATGTTACGTAACACTATAGATAACGGTATGGTTCGTGGTAGTAGTAGAAATACGGTACTTTAACGTTTCCAAGGGTGCAATTGTGTTGGTGACACATAAGGACAAACACCACCCATCATTGAACCAGGAATCTCGAAAGATAGAACACTGATTTAACAGTATTTATGGAGTTTACCTGCGTGGCAAAGAATGTATAGGTAGTATGTTGTCATAGTGAATATAGTGATTCTAGAACGAGAATCGGTGAGTTAGTGGTTATGGATGGTGTCAGTCAGTGAATTGTGGTAGGGGTGGAGAGGATATGACGGTTTAATTACGTTATTGAAAAGTCTAAACTGACTCATTACGTCTTGTCATCTCTGATATATATATTTTAAATAGGACAAATTAATGACCATTGTTAACATAAGAGTTAACATTGTTTATGTAGTTTCTATATTTCGTACATGGAATGCACATGTTGAGAGGGCTTATGGGTACCCTAATGATTCTGTAAAATAGCCATTCTTCGTTGCGTAGAAACATTTTAAAGCAATGATTACAAATATTAATATGTTATTGCATGTATTTTGTACCAAATCCTTACATTTAAATTGTAGTTACTTTTGCCTGGGTTCCTAGAACCACTGTTTAAAATCATATATAAACGGTTGTCATATTTAGAGAATATTAACTATTACACCTATACTCTGATTAGTGGAAAGTGAACATGTGACGGTTAGATATGCAAACTATGCAAAACGAAGATCTTTCATTGAACGTCAAATCATCAGTGGTAATACAAGTAAAGTAAATCATCTGTGAATGTATTTGTCTACTTCGTTAACACTTTGTTGTTTCATCTTTAATTCGTCGTCCTATGTGATACCACTTTAATATAACGCCTTTGTGGACCGGAGTTAAATGTACGAAACTCCCTTAATTGGTAGACCATTGCAGAAGTGTTCTCTACGGATGTACGAAAGTGCATAAGCGAGCGGGAATACATCACTGCGAAACAGGAAACAGGACTCAAATATGCTTTGACAAGCTATGTTTGACGGGAACTTGATGCGTCTTGTCAATAGCCGTATTGGACAGAAGGAAAAAAGAAAAACAGTTTACTTGTCTTTAAGTTAAGTCTAAAATTCAAAATGTAAAGGCAGCACCCAACAACAAGCCAGACACGAACATCAATCAGAAGTCGTTAAGGGAATTCTCACTCGTGAAACAAGCAGCCCCCCCCCCCCCCCTGTTAGAGTACTTGCTCCCACTTTGAAAGGCCTAAACTGTAATTTATACATTATATCCCATTACCATGGTGATTGTTATGATGAATAGGATTTAAAAACAGGTATCAAGCTTGAAATATCATGTATTATATGTACACATAGTAAATCAAATGTTAATAAAAAAAATTAAAGCAGGTTTTTTGGAACAATACTTTGAATAAATATGGCAGCCCTCTAAACAAAATTTTATAAAACGTACAGTTTGAAATGTTGGCGTGATTGTCTTATTTCTCAAATTGAAGAAGTGACTTCAGCTCGTTGTGGAGTGGTTTTTTCTCTATGAATTTTATGATAAAGAATTTTAAAATATCTCATGACTGCATTGTTAACTTTGTTAATAAGGGTGTTAGCATCTAAGCTAACATCTAGGTTAACATCTAGGCTTACATGGTATATACTATGAGGTAAAATATAGGTATTAAAAACTTCTGTTCTTACGTCTAACTTAAAATATGGCACTATAAAAGATTAAGTTAAAATCATATATTATACCCTCTTAAAAACTCTGGAAATATGACACGTAAAATTAAACCTATTGTCTAAACACAACCATAAATACATCGTTTGTTCAATACGGTCAACTTAGGCACACCGTATGACAGTTTTCTTTGCTTTGGCAGTAAGTAGGCATCATGTTTAATATTGGAATTTTCAAAAATCATATCTTGTGTTTTTTTAAGGTTCAGAAGTAAGTTCTTTTTCATCACAGACAGTAGCAACATGATACACCACATATTCACAATTACTTTGATCCACATTATGTGAGAATTTAGATATTCTAACAGAGATTGCTGTGTCATCTGCATTTTTGACGAGAGATCATTGGATTACAATCTCATTTCGTCAGTGTAAATTGTAAATAACAGTGCTGATAATGGACCGTCCTGGGGACCTCAACGCTGATTTCAGATGTGTTGTATAAACCGTTTTTTCAATTTAATTTGTCTTGACCACCCTTTCATGAAATCAGCCAGCCAGTGCTTAATCCAGGGATCTTCAACAAAGATATTTTAAATAATGAAGTAACTGATTAGGTTGTACGGTATTAAAACACTAGAGAAATAAAGAAAAAAAACTGGATATGCTTGTGTTTCATGAATTAGAGTGAGAACAATATTATAGACAATTGTGAGGACGGCATCCGTACAGGAAAACCTCTTTATATTAGCAAACTGTCATCGGTCACCATGTGTATCAATGACATTGTTAAATATGGCAATAAAATATTCTGCATATATTTACAACTTATGCTGGCAAGATCTATGGGTCTGAAGTCATTAACCGAGGTAGGTATTTTAACTTAGGTATTGGGGATGTTACGGCATTCTTCCAGAAGTTGGGTATGTGACATTGGTTCAAACGTTCGTTAAAACTACGTGGAAAATTTCCAGCTAGTTCACCAGAACAAAACTTAAAAACCCACCAAGGAACTTGACCATAGCCCGATGAAACACCTTTTCTGTTTATATTAATTTGCCTTCCAACTTAGATCTCTTTAACCACAGGACGTTCGGCCAAGCGATCAGGTATGTGTATAATTGCATCTTTTATAACTGTTGAATTGAAACGTCTAAAATGCTCACTAAGTTGCCCACCGAGTTCCTTAGAAGTAAAAACTGTTTCTTCTTAATCGGGTTCTCGAGTTGTCTTGATTAAGTCTCATAGGCTTTTAGAGTTCGATCTTATAACGTTTAAGAGCTCATTTCTGTCTTTGTGAACAAGTTTGTTGATTTCACTCTGTATTCAACTCCATCTTAGCCTTTTCCCTTGAATCATTTGCCATTTTCTTCTACTTCATTACAAGTTTTTATCCTTTTATCTGTTGAAAACGTGTCATCATTTCAGATACAGATGTTACTTTCTTTGGTACACATCAATCGCTAACGAATTTAAGGTAGTCATAGGTTACTTCTGTCAGTTCATCATGGCTGTCCGAATATATCCCAGTCAGTGGAACTCTTCATATTTAAATGCGCTGATATACTCCCTCGACAGGTCCCTCTCTAATTCCATCCTCCTTTTTGTGTGTTTTTGATGTTTTTTTCTGGGCACAACACACAGGCATATTATACTAAATGAATTAATCCTGTGTCCGATTGGACTGTCATGTTTTATTCACAAGAAAAACAAGTTAATTCCATAGAAAGAAATAAACATTCAAAGGCATACTGAAATTAGCTTATTTATTCTCTTTTAGTTTAGTTTGAATTTGATTCGTTTTATATCTTATTCATCGTATTTCATGATATCATAGAAAAGGAGAAATTCGATGAAATTATAGACCTGTGTTATGTATTGTTATGTATTTTATTTATCAGGAAACCAAGTTAATGTCATAGAAAGAAAGATTCATGCAAAAGCATAGTTCACTTCTCCTTTGTTACTTTGGATTGTTATGTTTTATACTTAATTCATCAGGAAAAAAGGTTGATATCCTAGAAAAGAAGAAACATTCACCAGCATGCTCTACTAAATTAACGTATCCTGTGTTAGTTTGGATTGTTATGGTTTGGAAAACGAAAAGGAAATGAAGATAAAATCACAGACATTCGACTAAGTAATAGTCTATGTCAATAGTTTGGACATCAAATAATAGTTGAAATAAACACAGATACTGGTTATAATGCATATGCAGACACAATATGTATCATGACTATTATCTATAATTCTCATGTTACTTTTCTTGAAGCAATTGCTCTTCCTTGGAAATGTATATATATACTGTTTGATTTGTGTCAGCAAAGTTGATCCCATGGGAGAGTTGAACTCATTAACAGACGACAACTTGGACATTGGTGAAAGACTAAAATATCCTGCTGAAAAAGCCTTGGTTAATATTCATATCATTATTAGGTGTAGGTATACATATATTGGTCATTTCTCCAAAATTGTCAGTAAATTCTGAATAGTTTATTCATCTCAATCTAGCTTGTTGTCTCTAGTAGTTAGTTATGATGATCAAGATACAAAAGGAAACATGTTAAATGTTTTATACCACATGTAATGTTAAATGCAATGAAGCTGAGCAATCCACGTGTTCATCACCATATCTGGATGTTCTGATGACATTATAAGATAAGTGTCTTGTTCTTAAGGAAATTGCAACTACTGACTGTGCCTTAATTATTTAAATTACCTGTAGTGTTAAGTCTACAGAGTGAAACTAATATTGGGATACATTTAAAAAATTTACAAACTGCTTGTGTAAATATAGGGTAAATAATATATAGAGTAAAAAAAGAACAACTATAACAGGTTTTAGCATCTTTACGTTCAAGTGTTACAAGGACCACATTACTGTTTTCGTTGAGAATTTTTTTTTTCTGTCAATATATTTAGAAGAAAAAATATTATAAAACTCAAAAAGCCTTGTTGTTATAACTTGAATGCTCCGTTCATTTAACTTGAAAAAGCTTAGGTAACTTGCTGCATAGAAATTTCTGAGTTTTTTCAACTAGGCACTGGTTAGTTAATCACACTAGAACCATTTGGGTAATGAAAACTGAAGAAGAATCTGTGTGGTACATGTTCAAGTTTTCATTCATTCAACAAGTCTGACTCTGTTGTGATAACTTATGTCTTTTAGTTCTTTGCAATCATTTCTTGCTACATTTACATCAAATTTGCTAGTTGTGAAAACTTATCAAAATTAAGATAACTTGAAATGAGCGTATTTGAATACACTTTAACATTTCTCTGCAGCAAGTTACCTCGAATTGTTTAAGTTATCTCAACACATTGGGTGTTACAGTGTAAGGTGCAGTTCTTCAGCAGTTACTCGATGTTGTGGCGTTTCGTTTCCTGTCCAGTCCAGTCCTTCGTATAACTTTGCATATTTGTTTCTTGAAGTACTATGGAGCAGAGATTGCGCCGGTTGATTACAGTTTGCTCAAGCTGAATAAACTTGCCTTGAATGCTGTTCATGTATGCTGAAATCTAGTCTTGTTAGAACCCTAGTATAAACAGCCTACTAGTGAACCTTTCTTTTTCACAAACTGTTTTCCCGTATCTATTTACATATAGCATACGTTGTATAGAAATAACACAACCATGTGTAAAAACAAATTACACTTGAGTTGTGTAAAGCTTACTGCGCTTATGTGTAGAAGTATCTCAAGAACGTGTCAAAACAGGTTACATAACACTTGTGTAGAGGTTACACTCTAATGTGGTAAGCTCAACACAACTCAGGTGTAACTTGGTTTTACCCTACTTGTGTTATTTCTACACGTTTGCTAATGGGTTAGTAAAAACACTTTGTCAAACAAACTCTCATACCTTGAAAGCCTTTAGGGTTACTTTGCTATGCTAAAATATGTCATTCACCTCAGAGATGACCTCAGAATATATCTATGCAACCGAATGAATTGTTGCTAGGGCCATTCACTGAGGTTACATTAGAGACTCTCTTAGAAAATAGCGGATAGTTTCTAAAAAAAATGGATTATTGGTAATAATCAAATGTTTAACTAACATCATGAGAAATCTTCCAAGGGATACTTTGATATCAGTAGCTTTTCTTAATATGACATATCAATTTGTACTGCTAAGTGCTAGTTACAACACTATTATGAAAATCTATATATGTTTTCTCTTGTGGAGTTTAATTATATGATGCTGTTCATTAAAATTCAGTCACCTTTCTCTGGATATTGTAAATTGTTCATGCTATCTTTGTTTTTTGGCCCTAGCATAACACTACAGGAACATTTCAGATTCAATAATAATTTAAAGGCTAGCCTAACACTTTAAGTCAAGCATAGGCAAGCCTAGACCATGATACTCAACTTAGGCAAAACGTTAGTCCTAGCCTACAGACATGTAGCTTAGTGTACAAATTCCACGTAGGCTAAAAACAGAAACAGAAATAGTATTAGCAGAACACATACACAATTTGAAAGGGCTTATTGGTGATCAACTTCACTCGTATTATAGGCCAACCCATTTTACGAGTGAAGTGTCGGATGTGCTAGGTCGCCAGGGTATTTAGACGTTAATGGATTTGTTACACCTACACTGCACTACACTCCTAACTAGGTACTTCTAGGTCAAGGAAAGTACGAGTCCTAAGCTAGGCCCTAACTTGTCTAGGTACGATTTGCATACCTTTAAATATTTCATGCCGGCAAATCCAGACCCATTCTTCTAACTTGCTACTGACGAAGTCATCCATTTTATTTCGTTGTAAATGTGATTGTTAAGTTTTCGTGTCGAAATGTAGGCTATTTCTCTCGATCAGTTGAAGTAACGTAATATAAGATTCGTATTTCTGTTTGCTATTTGTGTATATACTACTAGTATTATTATACTGTGCGTACGTACAATGTACGTATATATTGTGCGTAGATTCAGGCAGTCGCGCTAAAAACGGTTATTGGCCAGAGTGCTTACATTGGTAGTTATCTTCAGAAATAACAATTATATTTTCTGCAAAATGTTCACAATTCTTCAGTCAAGTAATTAAATTTAATGTTTAAATATTTAATTTAACATAAAAAATATATATTTATAACTATTTTATATATTCCATAAAATCATCTGTTTACAAGATTCTTGCTTTCTATTTATTGAACGCCCGAGCTACATATTTGTTGTGTTCCTGTTACACAATGCTGTGTAATTGAGAGCTCACACAAGTGTTGTGTACACATTTCAACACAAACTTTTTTAGAGTGCGATGACCGATAGATTCTCTGATAATCCATAATATTGCAGCTCGACAATTGAATAAATCTAACAATAACCCAATATAATTGCGGAAACACACAGTAACCCGACTTACGCAAAGTAACCTGCAGTTAAACTGGTTGAGGTCCGTCGTTTCTCCGTGCACGAAGATGTAAACGAAGAAACCCGCCCAAAATGTACCCGTTTATACTACACTGACCTTGTGTAGGTCACGAATTCCGACCGTGTAATTGGTCTGACCATAGGATAAAGGATTGAATACCTCTCTAGGTATCATTGGAATGAAAGTACGTGAAAGTTTAATACATATGCAAATTACTGTTCTAGTTTACAACAGGAAACTTCCACTCACGTGTCAGGTGACAGAATATTACATGTAAAGAAAAATCACATCACCGCGTGACACATCCCCCTTCTTTATAAAGATACGGCATCTTTTAAATGGAAGTTTACGAAACTTATTCACTGAGATATCCTTAACATCCAGT
>JAIPMN010033544.1:0-13048 GCA_020650975.1 Apostichopus californicus
ACCCCCCCCCCCCCCCCCGCCCGCACTAATCGTCAACGATACGGTCAGTGTCAGTCAGGCACCCATCTTTCGCGACTGCACTTTTGTTCCGAACTTTTTTCGATACATTTGAACCTTATGGGGCAAAGTTTTTGCTTATGTTGATGGCACTTTCAAACTTCCGTAGATTAGCATTGAGTGTTTTAATGGTATACCATAGAGACAATGTATATGCCAACGACGTAGCCAGGAATTTGAAAGGGGGAGCACTTTTTGCGACTGATATGGGGGAGGGGTTTAAGGGAAGGGGTGTCCCCCTCCCCTTTGAGATATTTTTGAACAATTGAACGTCCTTAGATGCGATCTGGTGCAATTTGTTGCCAGTTTCATCATTATCATATGATATCATTTTACCAGCAGATTTTGTTTCCTGTTTGAATTCTTTTACATGTTCTTTTACATAATATATCAGAAAGACAAATATAGTGCTCTTTTACAATTTTTCCAGAAGGATGATTCGTGTTTATTGTCCAATGTCTGGACTTTAATACATTTGACGAACTTAACTGATGGACAATATAAACTTTCATATTTTGTAAGACAGTCAGATTTGCAGTGGCCTAAAAAAAATATCGTTATCGCCGTGTATTAGCAGTGTAATAATTATTTATAGGAAGTGCGTATCACGTACGATTGCTAGCTTAGCTTCATAACATGCTGTTCGTGCAATAACTTAAGACGAATCATAGAAAGGATGAGAACGAACGTCGTCGACGTTGTTGTGCATACGGTTCGTGACATTCCATCGAGTGAGGTTAGGTAGCCAATATGTATTTTATTACGCAGTGGCCAACTGTAGGTTTGAAATAGGCTATAGGCTAAATTTAGCTAATTGCATCTGCCAAACTAAGTAAGTAGTTGAATCGGTAGGCCTGAATGTTATTACGATTATAATCGAGTTAACGGAGCTGACGAGTATTCAAGATCAAAAGAGCACTGAAAAAATACCATGCTTAAAAAAACAAGTATATCCTGAACTTACTTGAAGCTAGCGAACTTGGTTGACCCACCCAATAGCAAAATTAATACATAAATTATCAGAACTGAAGCTGGCGAACGTTGTATTTTTTTAAGAGTATTCAAAATCATACGAAGTTTTGTATGGTGGAGTATAAGGATCGCGAGATACAATTTCTCAATGTGACAAGGAAAACGTGGTAAATATGACTGATTAAAGGTCAATTTTGATCGAAATTTTCATGTCACTCACAAATTACAAGAACATATGAAAATAAGAGTGCGACAGTCAGAAAAATTAAAGTGCGACAGTCGGAAATTCCGAATTGAAGCTGGCGACAGTCGGAAATTCCGACAGTCGGAAATTCCGACTGTCGCACTCAAATTTTCCAACTATCGTCATTTTTACTAAGATTGGGGGGGGGGGTGAGACACCCCCCCACACCCCTCTAGCGACGTCCCTGAGTCCATGTCAGTGACCGTTATGTTTGTGCCCTATACTATATATGCTGTCCTGAAATAACGCGTTGGTTCATGCTGCAATAAAAACTGCGTGTGAAGTTTGCTTTGCATCAGATCGTTTTGGCTTATGTACGTGATGTTGTTCATATACTACGTACACTTTCTATTACTATCATTCATTCATCTCATCGGAACATTTACGATCTTTTGACACTTTTAACCACAATAATAGTAACGTACGACGGTATTATGCTTCGAAGCAACATGGGGATTATTACTATTTCAACGTTTTTATTCAATTGTGACATTTATAGATGAAAATTTATGTTTACCTGTTTTGTAATAGACCATTTTAAATTTTGATTCACTGTGGTTTAACATTTGAAATTGCTTATGCTTAGAAGCGTAAGATTCTGTATATTTGATTTCAAATGGAAATCGCATTTCTCTTCTGTTTAATGACTTTTTCTAATGAGAAAAAGAAAGATAAGTATAACTTACTCAACAGCATATTTCGGTAAACAGTCTACTCGATTTCTAATGTAGACAGAAAAAGCATTAATTTTAATGTGATGAAGCCATTAAGAAGTAATATGACAGAATGATGATGTAAATTAAATCAAACAGAAAGTCTGTTTTAATTAGCCTTTTAGGGTATCGAATAATTAGTAGAGATTCGTGTCAATGTATTGTTCATCCTTACAACTGTGATTCAACAGAAAAATTACAGAATTGTCTTTTTTTACCGGCGCAGCTGCCATATTCAAATGTCGAGATGATATGTTAGTAGAAAAAGGAAGTGAAGTCATTATCAACTGTGGAATGGAAAGAAAGGCCAACGGTAAATGGTATTTTGGTACCATTCCTTACACGAAACCAATTGCAGAACTCGTAAATGGAAAGACACTAATATGGAGACACGATATTTACGATCTAAAAGAAGACTTGTCTCTTGTCATAAAGAATATCCAACATGAACAAGAAGGGTTCTATACTATTGAACATCTTAAATATGATGGAACAAGAGAGAGATCCACGTTGGCTCTTAAAATCAGAGGTACTTGTGCAATATATATAATATCACGCTAGTCTTTACCTTGAAAGATGAAATGTTGTCTTTGGGAATTTGTTGTTGAATGAATCCTTTAATGCGTGGGCATGTCTATATTGTACGAATATCAAACTTAAGGGACATTCATATTACAATAAACATATATTCTATCAGACGCTAACCGCTAAAATTACAGATACTGTGAAATGTAAACAGTCTTTTTAATAAATTGTATTTCACGCATAGTGTCATTTGTTTTTGATACAATAAAATACTTTATTTATAGCTATAGATATATATACATGTTCCTGTTAAAGCTTACTTCGTCGAATGCCCAAAAGAAATGACTGTTGCAGAAGGAAGTGCACTGACAATCAACTGCGGATTAAAACAGACGACCAACGTCAAATGGTACACTGGAACCGCTCTCGGCTCAAATCTAATAGCAACAATTGACGGTGGAACGATATCCGTAGCAGACGATGCAGTGTACGGTTTGACTGAAGACGGTTCCTTAATTGTTAAAAGTCTTCAAAATGAACACGCCGGTCAATACACTATTGAACATATTTCATCGGAGAGAATAAAAGAAAGAGCAACAGTTGTCATTAACATTAAAGGTACCACTTATGTATTTTTCATATTATTTCTTACCGTATAGGATCAGATTTTGAAAGGAATCTGAGATTGACCTTTCGCAAGGAACACTGTATGTGTTGAAGAAGGATTTTTGTAAAATTATATGGATAAAGGATATATGATAAGTCAATCTTTCGCTTAGATTTAAAATCAAGTTACTTTTATTGAACACTGTGCTCGAAAAGTGCTTCGTTTTACAATATGTTCAGAAAGTTTCTAACGTTTGCTCCCTTCTAAGTTTTACAACTAGATTGTCCAGAAGAATTGGTTGTCAAAAGAGGAAATAACCTTACTATCCATTGTGGACTTGGAGAGAAACCATCCGTTAGATGGTACAATGGAACACTTTCTAATTTGACCATAATCGCAAAAACTGAAGACGGCAAGAAATCAGTGACAGATGATAAAGTGTTCGGGATTAATCAAGATGCCTCACTGATAATCAAACATATTCGTCCTGAGCAAGAAGGTGTTTACTTAGTTGAACATTTTATGCCTGATACGTCTAAAGAAAGCAGAACAGTAGCCGTTAAAATTTCAGGTAATGCTTGTACTTTTCAATATATTTTTGGTAATGTAGGTGCTCTATACACACGTTACAAACACTATCCCTACTTGTTGACAATTCACTACTCGCTGAGCATTATTCAATAAATAATCACTAGGATAAACATTAACACAAAATATAGATGAATAAATAACTATGTAAGTTTTAAATTAACGCAACGCTCTGACTGTCAATTTATACTCTTGCAATTAGCAATTACAGTATCCTTACAACCAAGGACTTTAAATACCGAGAACATATTAACTTTGATTACGAAAAAAAAATTATTGTCAGTATTAACTTAAAAATGGCTATGTCCAACTTGGGACTTGAAAACTGTTGTTTTAAAAAAATATATAGGTCTTGTTATAGCACATTACGTCACATTTTCATTAGGAAGTGTTCTTATACAAATAGTGAATAAATATTGTTACAGTTACAACTTCAAGTCTTGTTAAGTTAAGTTCAAAGAATGAAAGTTTCGTGATCTTATCTTCTCATAGCTGATTCAGAATTTTCCCATCAATATCCATGTGAAATTAGTCTCAAGCTAATGAGTTGACTCAAATAAGATTAGTGAATTTATTTTACTGCCACTAATACTGTTATTTCATTAGTTCTGCACAAACTGATGAACATTATGTCATGAGTTTTGTATTTTGCTCTTTGTATAAGTACAGACTTGTCAAGAATTTGTTTATTTTCCTTTCAGGTACCTTAACTCGATGTCCAGAAAAGGTGTCGAACATACATGGGAGTATAATAACTATTAACTGTCATTTAGACGGAATTTCAAGCGTGAAATGGTATTTCGGCACCTCTCCTAACTGTTATCCGATCGCAGAAACTGAAAATGGAACAATTTCAGTAGCAGATGAACAAATATACGGAATAAATGAAACCGGTTTGCTTATTATAAAAGATCTTCGACATGAACAGGAAGGTTTCTATACTGTAGAATATTACAATACTGATGGAAGGAAGGGGCAATGCACGGTTGCCCTCAAGATTAATGGTACTAGTGAATCGATCATTATTTATTTCAGTTGTTTTATTAGAAAATTTATTTGTTTGTATGAAATAATCTTTCTTTTGCTCTTCCTTTTACTGCTGCTGCTCTCCTTTTTCAATATTATTTAAGTTGATTTGGGCATCAAGATACCTAATAGATTTCAGTACTCGTTCATCGTTTTGCGTATATACTTTCATCTATCTATCGATTTTTCAAAATATTCACATGATATGTACCACCTCATATTTTACGGCAACATTGTAGCGATGCTTTTTCATAATTGTAGTTAAATATTGATTTTTTGTTTGTTTTTTTGGTGAAGAAAAATCAACAGAGAGAGGATCGTGAGTGAATTCTTAATGGATATGTGTGAATATTACATAATACACAAAACGATCTAACAAAAATTAAATTTTTCTTTAAAGGTTCCATACTCCATTGTCCAAATGTGGTTTCAGATGAAGAAGGGAGTACAGTTACTATTAACTGTCACTTGGAAGAAACTTCCAACTTGAAGTGGTACTTCGGCACCACAACTTACTCTCATCCAATCGCAGAAATTGAAAATGGAATAAAGTCAGTAGCAGATGAACAACTATACGATATAAATTCAAACGCCACACTTATAATAAAAGACCTTCGACATCAACAGGAAGGCTTCTATACAGTTGAATACTATAATACTTTTGATGGAAGGACGGAACAATCGACGGTCGTTATTGAAATTAACGGTACTTGTAAGATAATAACTAATGCTGTAAAATGTGATCTGGGCTTAACATGTGTTTTCTGTGCAATAAAACACCCATTTGGGATAATAAGGACGACTTCCCTTCTTGAACATTCTTGATAAAATATACATGTCAATTTTGCAAATGTTGAACATTAATCAATCGCGAGGTGAAAGGAAATTAAAATGAGCTTGGAAGGTAGTAACATATCGTGGTATAACTCACATGGTACAAGGTAAAGGACAAATAATATGGTAATAATGTAAGAAATATATGTGAACCGACCGAAGGCGGTCAAGGTATAATGTTATTTGTCATACTTATGGTTGCTTAGGCAGCCGTAGAATAAACACATGTAAACATTCTAACTCAATGAATGACGATGAGCTGTTTTTGAAAGAATCTAGATTATTCTAATATCCGATTTGAGAATATATAAACCATTCTTCATGTGAAAAGAGCATTCTATTGAATCAATTCTTTGCCACCTTAAGAGAAACAGAAGTACTATTTAGCAACACAATCCACTTCCATTGATAATTTTCCAATCCGACTTTTCCTTTTCAGAACAAACGACTCACTCTCAATCTTTGTTTACAGCTGGTATGGCTTTTATTACAATTGTATCAATTTTCATGAGATAATTTAATAGCAAACAAGGAAACTTTATCCTTATTGCCTTTAACTCTTAAAGATGTGTCGGTTTTTAATAAAATCATGTTTCACAAACATCATCATGATTAAAGAACTCTGACGTGGGGAGGGGGAGGGGGGCTATCATGATGTCAATGTGCAATGTTATATTGCGGTAAATAGGTAGATCACTTCTCCTGCCCTTTTTAACACTTTTCATACTTCAAGGTGAAGGTAAACATTCAAGTGTTACCAACGAATATAAATACAGTATTCATTTATTTGGAGAACCGTTCCATATTTTATAATTATCATTAATTTTATAACCCCTATCTATCAAGGAACATGAACAATACAGAAAATAAGGGGAACGCTTAAGTTAAACATAGTTTGGTTGATATCATATATAAAATTGTCCAAGTTTTGAGTATCATTAGTAAAACAAGTGTTTCAATTTCTTTTCTCAACACAAGCAACACTATATAGGATACAAATGTAGGTTTGGTTCCTTCCCGTTTGAAGTAATTATGAAATCTACCAATGTTGTTTCAATCTACAGGCTTATTCATTTAAGTTTGTGCTATTCCTTATTGCATTTGTTGCTCTCGTTAAAACAGTCGCTTTATTAGTTTTGAAGTCTGAAAGTATTGCCTAAAATGTTTCAGCAGTGTGCATGTGATATTAACAAGCATATATTAAGTTGACAGTTCTTCTCGAAAACATGTCGTATCTAGCTAATCTTAAAATGTCCATTCATAGGGGTGTACTTTGGAAATTTACTGACGTAATTACAATACGATTGTAATTATTTATATGATAAATAATCATCGTTTCGTTTCTTAAAGGTTTAGCTACTGTTGAGTACTATTCTGTAACTGAAAGAGGAGAAGAATCCACGGCTCGCGCTAAAGCAAACGGTACTAGTTGAGCAATCACTCATTTTTATTTGAAATATATTGAAATATGTAGCTTCGCCTTACACTCGTTCACATTCAGTGAATTTATCCCGTCTGCTGCTCTCTGCATTGTTCATTAGGCCTTGGTACTGGTATGAACTTCGGAAAAGTAATTGAAAGAAAAAATTCACTTTGCAATGACACATCCTCGTGTACGATTTTTTTTCCTCCAGATCAAACAATTGGGGCTTACTTCAAAAATATGTTTACGAAATTCAAGATCACAGCGGGTATGTGTTTATCACTTTTCTTTTCCGTAAGATAATTTCAATTAAAAGTCAAAGCCGTAATTCGAAAACTAGACATTTGGCCCGTAGTCAAATTCGGGGAACGTCAACTTACGTCAGGGATAATCAATGTAGAACTTCTACGTTTTCATTTTTTTTTTGTCTCTAGAGGAAACGATTAAGGCTAACATACCTGGTTGGCTTACGAATTTGATGAATGAATTAACAAAGAGTAAGTGTTCATCATTTTCATTTTTCATATGATAATTTAAATAATTATCTAAAATCGGTTTTGAACAACGAGATATTTGGTCTCAATATCTCACTTATAACGTTGTTTTGAAAAGATGATTAAAGGGCGTCTTTACCAGAGTTATTTCTCCTCAGTCAACTTTTTAATGATAAATATTACTTCCACCGATTAACTTATTCACCATAACACACCATAACAAATGCAACAAACTTTGTGGAAGCACATTTCCATTTTGTGCTGACTGATGGCGCTTTGAAAATGTAAATTTCACTGCTTAGGGCCAACGTAAAATATATTTCCTATTAATTATTAGCAAAATAATATAAGTGTTCATCTTTTTCTACTTCCAAGACTTAGTTAACCAGCCTGATAGCAGTTCCTTTCTCCAATGTTCAAAAGAAGCTCTATTCGAAGAAGGAACTAACGCAACCATCAGTTGTGAGCTGAATGAGAATTCAAACGTCACTTGGTATTTTGGATCTGCTCCTCACTCGAACGGAATCGCAACAAGTGAAGATGGAATAATGTCAAATGAACTGTACGGAATAACTAAGGATGGTTCACTTGTCATTAGAAATATTTCACATCAACAGGAAGGTTTCTATACTGTTCAACACTATACCTCTGATTACACCAATAGTGTAGCTACGATAGACGTCTTAATTAAGGGTAAAAATTTCCACACTTTTAACTTGAGTAACCTAGGAGTAATTATATAAGTGATATATAATATTCATTTTGTTCTAAAGCCATTCCATTCATTACCTATTCATTACCTAGTTTAGGCGTGTATTTTAGTATAAAGGCGAATATTAAGGGATGACCCAATCGTCAGGCCTACGAATCCTGTCATGTCAATCAGTTTTTATCATATATAAGCAGTGTGTTCCCAGACCTAACTTAAGCTTCTTCTCATTTTCCATTAACTAATATGTTTGTCATGCAGTGGAATTATCACTTGGAAGAACAAAATATCGTATCTTTTGTTTTCCAATTAAATGTTTAAAGTCACCACTAACCACTGATGTGGTTCTTTTTCAAAGCTTCCTCGTTGAATTGTCCAGAAGAAGTCACAGCCAAAGAAGGAAGTGAAGTAAATATTATCTGTGACCTGAAGGTGAATTTTGACATTGAGTGGTACCACGGAATCGCTCTACCATCAAACGTAATTGCAAGAATGGAAAAGGGAAATATATCAGTGGTAAATGAAGACTTATACGCACTAACTGAAAAGTCCTCCTTAATTGTAAAACATCTTCGTAGTGGACAGGAAGGCGTGTACACCGTTTTGCAATCGTCTATGTATGGAAGGAAGCAGAGCGCAACGATAGTTGTTAAAAAGATAGGTAACCATTTGTAATATTTCGCTTATAGATCTTTGCAGGAATTTCCCAGGAATTACTTAACAATCCATCAATTGTGATGATGTTGCATGAAGCTTTGTTTCTGATATTCTAGAGATTGCCTTATTTGTATCTTAAGAAACATTACGGTACCTTATATGCAGTCAAATTATGTTAATATTATTTGTTATGCTCAACGTCACAAATACAATGTCAGATTACTATCACTATTAATGTATTACGTTGTAAACCTTAAAAAAACGTCTTAGATCTGTGATCAATCTTCAGTCTAGGATAAGGTTTCAGAGCTTCTGTATGTCTTTAGGTTTATGAATTATCAACGAATTCTGCTGTAGCCAATTGAGACATTCATACGTAATCCGTGATTTTCCAGATTAAACGTTTCATACCAAGTCCTAAAGTCATATGAATGTATTTCAATTTAGAAAGTACTAAAAGGAAGCTTGGATGGTGTTTCTTTCTAAAGCTTTATACCTGCACTGTCCAGAAGAACTAGTAGTTCAAAATGGAAGTAAATTAACCATAAGCTGCATTCTGGAAAAGAAGGGCAACGTCACATGGTACTTTGCAAGCGCCACTGTTTCCAACAGGATAGCAACAAATGAGAAAGGAACAAGAAGAGTAATTGACGACAGATTATACGTATTAAATGAAGACTACTCGCTTACTATTAACAATGTTTGGCAAGAGATGGAAGGCACCTACACAATTGAATATTTTGCTGCGCATGTAACGAAAAAGATCAAGACCACCACTGTCAAAATTACAGGTATTTTATCCAAATAAATTGTATTAATATCGACGATATATGGTTCGAGTTGTTGCCAATATTACTTACTTTCTTCAATGTATTAACACTATACAAAATATCAGTTGATAAACATGATATAAAACAAAAGTCCGATGTGTGTCTTCACTAAGGCATACAATGTATACTTATTTGAGTTCATATGCCATATTGCCAACACGCGTTTATAAACTACCTTATTTTCAAAGTAACCTTTGGCAAAGAAAGCAGCTTTAACGATTTGACACTAATGTCACTTTCAAAGACTCCAAACTTGAATTTCACTGTCTGATCTATGATAAATATATTTCCAATGAAAATACAATGATCTTCTTGGGGTACATGATACGTTTTCAGTAATATCCATTATATGATTTACTAATTTTTAATTAACGGTAACGTCCTAAATACTGAATGATACAACTACTAGCATGTGTTTCCCGTTTCCTAACGACTATATTTACAAGTGTTTTCTACCACTGAGTAAACATAAATATCATATCGATAATATTATATATTATTGTTCGTGCTATTTTCTCTTTATTCTTAAAAATATTCTTGAAAGCTTCCACCCTGAATTGTCCAAGAAAGGTTGCAACTGAGGAGGGACGTAACGTTGTTATCGGTTGTGCATTGGCGAAGATGTCAAACGTTACATGGTACGCAGGAACTGCTCCTCACTCAAACCTGATTGCAACAATTGAAGGTGGAACAACACAAGTAACAGATATTAACGATTACGAACTAACTGACGACGGTGCTCTTATCATTAAACATATTCGACATGAACAGGAAGGCTTTTACACTGTTGAATATTCATATTCAGATGGAGGAAAAGAAATCAGAACAGTCGCCGTTTACATAAAAGGTAACGCCATAAACTTGCATCATGCACTTATCAGAAGGGAAGCCAAGCAAGCCCTGGAGACTTGCAGCTGTACAGAAATAGAAAGTGCTTGGCGAGCTCCGTAATATACAAAGCCACCGTAGCCTCAGTGATCAAAGAGAATACCTACCGTGATCTCTCATGAGATATTTTCAAGGAAAAATGCTAGAACCACACCAAATCATTCAGATGTAAGAAATATGAGAAACAGAGGTATCGAAACACATTTAGGACTAAGAAAGTGAAATCACTATTCATCAATCTGGGAAGTCATTTGAGTCCTGAACACACGTAAACGGGAATCAGGTTAAAGCAGTCTTTGCATTGATTAGAAACTAGCTATATTAAGCTTTAAAGTACCCAATAACATTAACAAGTGTCGTAATGCTAACAAATCAATCATTCGTGCAAGGAAGAAGATGATGCTTAGCACAGGTTGTAGATGGTCGCCGTAGAGGCGTAACAGCTCTACGTTATACATTTAAAACTGAAGTAAACGCTGCGATCAATCATCAAATCCCAAAACGCATAATTACTAAGTTATTTAGATTACTTTGTGACACGAAATACATAAAGCCTCAAAAACTATGCGACGCATTTATACCAAACAATAAGTATTCGTTTGAAAGACAGTGAAATTTAAGTTTAGTTGCCAGAAAGACATAAGACTCTGCAAATATACATTAGGTATGATTAAAACAAAGTACCTGTTTCCCAAATGTTTATTTACCCAATTACTTTTACTAAGAACAACAGTAACTGCATTGAACGATCTTTAAACACATAAACTAGCTTCTACGTTTCCTTTACCTTGAATACGACTTCAAGTTGGTTTTATCTTTGAATAATTGTAAGTATAATATGACTCACTTGGCACATTATCGCCGAAACCACTTACGATCTCTCAGTTTCTATTTCTGGTTTTAGAAAATATCTTTACAGCTTCGAACCTTAATTGTCCAAAAACGGTTTCAGCTAATGAAGGAAGTGAAGCAATCATCAAGTGTGGATTGATAAAGATGTCAAATGTTAAATGGTACATGAAAAATGCTCCTCAGTGCCCTGTTGCAACAATTGAAGGAGAAACTATACAAATAACAGATAATGACCTTTACGCGTTAACTGAAGACGGTTCTCTTACTATAAAACATCTTCGTCGTGAACAGGAAGGATCCTATTATGTTGAATATGTAACCCCAGATGGAGAAAAACAAACAAGAATGGTCGACATTTATATAAGAGGTAACGCTTTTATCATCCTTAAACTTGTTTTGGGTTTAAAATTAATATCACTTATAATGACGACAAATTGAAAAGTGAGAGTGCTATTATTAGGTTTATTTGGCAATAACCACACAAGATTGAGCTAAGACGGAGAGATTCAATTAAAAAGATTCTCATAACTGTAAACTCTATAACGAATCAATATTAACTGACCTGAGTAGGTTTAAACTTTAATACTTAAACAAGGCATACACGTTGCTTCCGAAATTGGTATATCTACCATAGGCTCTTTTAATAAAAATATCTGTAAATTTTTTCCAATCCATAAAAATTTTAAGTTGTAATCGCCCATTTTACTTTTCTATTGCCCTTTAAGCTTCCTTCCTCACTTGTCGAGACACTGTTTCATACGAAGAAGGACGTAAAGCAATCATCAGCTGTTACCTGGTGGGGAGAAACGTGAAATGGTACAGAGGAACCCATTCGAGCCCAATCGCACAAATTGAAGATGGAACGATGTCAGTGGCAAATTGTAAAATTTACGGAATTACAGAAGACGGCTCCCTTATTATAAACCATCTTCGTCATGAACAGGAAGGCGTATACATTGTTGAACATGTCTCTTCAGATGGAGAAATGGTCACCATAGCGGTCACCGTTAGAATTGAAGGTGTTGCTTCATTTTTTCCTTTTGCGTGCGAGTATGTCGGTGTCTTTACTGTTAACAAGTTTTTTCAAATGCTACTTTGTTTATTCCATTAAACATTCATTAGAATGTAATTTCATATTTTCGTATCGTATGATGTATCGGACTTGCATTTTAGCTGGATTTTAAGGAATATACGGTGAGGAAAGGATAACACAGGATAATTCAAATGGACTTATATAAATTAAACAATTCGTGTGTCTCTCTATACTTTTCTTAATGTACGTCTGATGTTCGATACCGTACATAACACCTCAAACAATTGTGACCATCAAGCATAAAGTTTGACATGTAGGATGAAACGCAAATAAGGGCTGAATCATCAAGCATTAATGGTTACCATATTTTATCTTAAGAAATTTGTCACGGCCTGATGGACAAGGTGGGCAAGGGGAAGCGTTCCTCTTCTTCGTGTGGAAAAACTGATATTGATCTGCTTGGTACAGGAACTTTTAAATACTTACAAATTTGTCTAACCAAGATTCAGGATTGTTTTAAAGTTATAAGTCCGCAGAAGCGCTCACTTAAGAAATCAAAATGAGAGCATATCCGAGGAAGTCTTATATATGGTAAC